>VUYV01000033.1:6140089-6198517 GCA_008711295.1 Anarhynchus alexandrinus | reverse complement strand
TCAGACCTCACTTCTGTGGCCAAAGCTCCAAGCAAATGCCACTCTTCCCAGGCTCTTGCTTATTGCCGCTGAAACCAACAGCAGACCTCACGCTGACTTGCAGAAGAAAGGGGTTAGGATTACCTCATTTTGCAGACTATGGTTGTATTTAATGTTAGTTTTGAGTAGTGAATGTCATTAGAAAAAGCAGCTGAAATGCATATGTGGCTGATTGCCAATGCTAGCATTTAAGTTTTCCTTTGAAATATTTTACTTGTCATCTTCCGACATATTTCTGCTCCTAGTTAAGTACAAAACCTAAAAAATCTTCAAGTATATACATATTCTGCTCAAGTAAACTTCTATCGGTATCCAACATTTGTAAGAAAAAATTATGGTGATTACACGTGATCAAGGCACATATAACTTTGCAGGGAATTTTTACTACAGTAGCTAGACCATGGCTAAAAATCACTGGCAGTGTTAAGTGGATTCCACTTAAACAATCACAACGTAAGTGACGTTGATTGTCACAGTGTTTTATATGGCAGCATGAGCATGACTAAAATTAATATGTGAAACAGAGCATTGATTCATTTTTCCTCTGGCAAAAAATGTCTTTATGCTATTGCATAAGAGGTCAGGGTGGTCTGCAGCTTGAGCAAATGTGATCTTCAGAACTGAAAAAACCCTGTTTAATATAATAAAATATGTAGACTCAGAAGCCCTCTCTGTTTTCATTGGCCCCATTGCATTTCTGGCATGTAAAGAACCTCCTGCATACTCGATAGGAACTAACTGTGTACCTGGAAAAAATATGGCCCTTGATACAGAACTAATAGAAATAATTTTTAAGTAGAAACTGATCTGAAATTATAATTTATTAAAGTAGCATAGAATTCTAGTAGTACACCGTTCTAGTATGGTGGTATCAAGCCACTAACACAGCAAAACATTCAAAGAATTATAACATCTGAATTTATAGTTACAGTTATTTTATAACTGAATCACACAGAACATGCTTTCTTTAGAAAGTAAGTGAGGGTATGAAGAATGTCTGGATTAGCTCAAAGATTAGTGACTAATGTTAGACAACAGATGCAATGGAGATTGTTTGCTGTGTGTCACCCAAAGCACATCTGATCACACAGGTGTCTTCCACAGCAATGCAGTGATCGGTTCATTTAAAATTTGAAAAAACAGGTGTGTTTCTTATATATAGTATTATATGCACTACTGCAATTACCATTGACAGTCTAAAGATTGAGAAATTTTATTTCCAACAACTAAAAAATATTTTGCAGTTTGTTTTGCGAAGTGCATAAGGTGGCAGGTAAAATACAGAACTAAAATGTAGAAAAATGCAAAAGGCATGTGTTTCTGTGTGAGCACACACATGGAATCCCTCTTGGCTCACAGATGAGCTGAGCCGTTCTGCTCTTAGGAACAGATTTTTCTGCTTTAGTTGAATCTTCTAGAAGTTAGCTGTTTAAGGCTGAGCAAGGTCCTAAAGGTCCCTTTCGCAGCCAATGGAGAGAAACAGGCACCTTCGTAAAGTAACTTTTCTTGTCCTGCAATGGGCAGATGAATCTTACTCTATGTGCTAGAAGCTTCCTGTTTTTTGAAAAAAAAGTAATGGATTGGGGATCATACCTGTTCTGGGCAGATGTAAGGAGCTTACTGACAATATAGAGAACTCCTGGGCTGAAATTTCTCCAGTCCTAGTTTTGGCCAGCGTGTCATAGAATCACCACTACATTAAAAAAGTAATGCTTCCATTTTACAAATTAAATACAAAAATAAGCCAAAATGGAATTTCCTGCAAATGCTGTTGGGTGCCATGAGAATACTAGATTCGTTTTCTCCGGGAGATAAGAACTAGATCCAGGAATCACAGTATTGCTAAAAGAAACTGTCCATTTTTCTTACTACACCTTTAAACAATAAATTGGGCCATGAATTAATTCTTATAGTGAACAAAAGACCTGACAAGCTGTATCGGAAGTAAAAGAAAGAGTTCAATATGTAAGGCAAGATTACAGAATTTAGTGTCTTTGGTACAAATACTCCCCCAAAAGGAAAAAGAGGAAACAAAGCAGAAATATACTAAATACATGTATGTACATGTGGACTGGAAAATTGCCTATAGAAATTAATTTCTTCAGGCACTAAATAACTGCAGTATTTCGTTAGCAGACTCGATGACGGGCTAAAGTGTCTGCATGGTATAGGAACATCTCACAGCTTCAGATTAGTCTCCAACTCAGTTGTCCAGTCTACTGGAGAGAGTCCAGCGGAGGGCTACAAAGGGAATGGAGCACCTGTTATGAGGAAAGGCTGAGAGACCTGGGTCTGCTTAGCCCGGAGAAAAGAAGACTGAGAGGGGATCTTATCTATGCTTATAAATCATAGAATCATAGAATGGTTTAGGTTGGAAAGGACCTTGAAAATCATCGAGTTCCAAACCCCCTGCCATAGGCAGGGACACCTCCCACTAGAACAGGCTGCCCAAGGCCACATCCAGCCTGGCCTTGAACACCTCCAGGGATGGGGCCTCAACAACCTCTCTGGGCAACCTGTTCCAGTGCCTCACCACCCTCAAAGTGAAAAATTTCTTCCTAACATCTAATCTAAACCTGCCCTCTTCCAGTTTGAAGCCATTCCCCCTCGTCCTATCACTACATGCCCTAGTAAAAAGTCCTTCCCCAGCTCTCCTGTAGGCCCCCTTTGGTACTGGAAGGCTGCAATAAGATCTCCCCGGAGCCTTCTCTTCTCCAGGCTGAACAGCCCCGACTCTTTCAGCCTCTCCTCATAGGAGAGGTGCTCCAGCCCTCGGATCATCCTCGTGGCCCTCGTCTGGACATGCTCCAACAGGTCCATGTCCTTCTTATGTTGGGGACTCCAGAGCTGGACGCAGTACTCCAGGTGGGGTCTCACGAGAGTGGAGTAGAGGGGCAGAATCACCTCCTTTGACCTGCTGGCCACACTTCTGATGCAGCCCAGGATATGGTTGGCATAATATCTATAGGGCGTGTGTCAAGAAGACAGGGCCAGACCCTTTTCACTGGTGACCGGCGACAGGACAAGGGGCAATGGGAACAAGCTGGAACACAGGAAATTCCATCTCAACATGAGGAAAAACTTCTTTACTTTGAGGATAGCAGAGCACTGGAACAGGCTGCCCAGAGAGGCTGTGGAGTCTCCTTCTCTGGAGATATTCAAAACCTTCCTGGATGCATTCCTGTCCAACCTGCTCCAGGTGAACCTGCTTTGGCAGGGGGGTTGGACTAGATGATCTCCGAAGGTCCCTGCCAACCCCTACCATTTTGTGATTCTGTGATTCTGTAAAGTTTTTAGTGAAATTTATTTTCTTGAAGAAGGTAGCACTTCTGGTAGCTCTGGTGAGCTATGAAATTCACTTTAATATTCACTGTAGAACCAACTAATTGTGAACCACACTATCTTGGCTTGTGAACCTGTCATGGTCACATCAAGACCGTGCAAACCCCTGCCATCAGTGAGGCCCTGCTGGTTCATCAGGGCGTATTCACTTCACCTGATATGCCGTCATACGGACTTCCCTGAGATTTGATACAAGAAAATTACAGTCGGTCCACCAGGTGATTTACCTGTGGCTTGGAGTTAAGGGATGCATAGTGTGAGGAATTTCAATAGAGTGTAGGAGTTTTTTCCTTCTCTAATTGCCTTTAGCTATTATGGATTTTAGCTGATGATGTTGTATGATAAGAAATTGTGCTGTTCTGGAAAGGGCCTCAGGAATAATTTGTATTCTTTCTGTTTCTAGAGATAACAGGTTCAGTAAGAGAAACCCTAGGAGCACGCAGGGCAGAGCCATGAACGCAATGACATTGGTCACCATCCTGAAACTATGGGAAAAGTGGGATTTCCCTGCCTTGGCAGGGCAGGAGAAAGCCTGGCTGCCACAATGTCACCTTGCAATAGCAAAAGTGACCGTGATTTGGTTCAGCAGCAACACCCAAAGGCACACACCGCCGTTGTTAGCAACAGAATGGCAAAAATGTGGGGTCTGATCTCCGTGGGGAGGCCTGCTGTAGTAGTGCATCTCTTCTGGCGCACTGTAGTATGTCCCCAAGTCAGGGGACAAGGGGACAGCTCGGGCTCTCGGCCACCCCAGTGCCCCTGTGAGGGTGGGAGCCAGCAGAGTGGTCAGCAGGAGAGGGCAGTGCCGGAGATCTGTGGTAGTGGGGCTGCCTCCAGCCTGCCTTTTCACGCAACAGGCTCTCGTGAGAGAAGTTCAGCTGTGAGGTTATTTCCATGGCTTTCACAGGTTTTTCACTTTGCACCATGATCTACGGCTGAGCGCGGGCTGCCAAGCAGCTGGCTAAATCGAAACACTCACAGCAAATGACACCAGAAGATATGCCGAAAGTGGTGGGGTCTGAAACGAGAGGTACGTTAGAACATACAGGATGTAAAGGGAAACAAACCCAGGCATTCAAAGATGAAAAAATCATAGAGTACGTGAAATGAACCCACTGGATTTATACTTGTGTGTTGAGCTCTAGGCAAAAGCAAGATTAACTTTATTGAGGTCAATAAATAAACCTCCCCTTCAGAAACAAATTACTTAATTTAGCTCTGTGGTGAGACAGAGCCATCTGCAATGCCCACCCATCGCCAGAGTGGTTCTATAAATAACTACCACCATTGCACTAAAGCAGAAGAGGATTAAAGCTCTCGTTTAGCTCCCTTGCAGAGACAAAATACACGGTTTTTACTGCATGTGAGCAGTGTAAGTGGTTGCTTAATGCCAGGTGAATGATGGCCATCACAAAAACCTTCCCAGGGCACAGTGTGACGCACTCATCTTTCCATTTGGAGCTGATATTTCCAGATCAGGAATTAAAGAGAAAACCTTCCAAGAAAAAAAATTGTAGGAGTTAAAGTGGGACCGAAAATCAAATCATTGGATAGGTTGAAATCTGGGTTGCCAAAACAGTTTGGGGCACATAAAATAGCTGTTTTAAAGCCTCTTTTTATTTCCCTTCATTTTTCTTCAATACATGTTTTGATTATATAGGTCTCCTATCAAATGTCAATGAAGAACACACTGCAAATAAGTTCTGTTTCAGATAGACTGACCAATTTGGCGACAGCCTTACTTTTCTCATCAGTTTACTGTTAGTAATTTCAACGTTTGCAGCACCAGAATAGGTTCTGCTTCTTTCCTAATGATTCTCTCTATCTTTAATTGAAATCTTACTATGAATGGCAAAGGGAAATAGCCAGAATGCAGTATTTTATACTGAATTGAGATCCACGAGGATTAGAAACAGAGAGAGAAAGAGGGAGGAAAGAATATCAATGAACAGTATGTTAGGTGTACACTGGTATTTGTCACTGTCCACACAGCTCTGGCATAGGGATTATGAGCTGCTGAAAAGAAGACATTTTCAATACCATTTTTTGGAAAAATGTTAAAGAAAATTTTGGAGCCATTCCTTTTTGGGAGAAAATTAGCCACGAGCTTTGGTAGCTGTGAGTAAAAGTAATGGAAATGGGGAGACACCTTATTAATTAATTCTTGGGGGGATCTCTCTCATTATTTTTTTTACCCATACATGTTGCCTTGTTTGCTGCCTGAAATGCTGCAAGTCATTGACAGTATCAGCTGAACCTACCCTTGAAGGGGTTTCCTACAGGTCTACGACAGCAAATCTTCAAAAGCCATGATCAGACACGATTGTACAGGTTTTGCTGATGGAAACACTTGAAGACATCTCTCCAGCAGCTACTCGCTACGATCTATTGACTGAAACATAGTGGTCTTTGGGGTAGTAGAGTAAATGCAGACAAACAGCATTTTTAACTTGGCGTCATAGTTTCCTATCTCAAAATAAAGCTGCATTTTTATTTATGAACACACCATTTTTATTGTGAGTAAAATCCATGAATCTCAAGGTACGTTGCACATACTTGGGGAAGGCCCGTAGGCTCACTGAAGGTTTAAGCTGAGATCACTTTTCTATGCTGATGCAGATGAAGCACCAACATTTTTCTGCCTCTACTGGGTAACACGTGGCAAGAAAAGCAACCTCCACAGGGAAAAGGGGTTTGGGAACAAGCAGGTGTGTTTGAGGGAGCAAGTGGTAGCAACAGCCATTTCCTAAAGGAATACGTGGTCATTTTAAACATAACAAATTTAGACAAAGGCACGACACCTCAGACACCTGGTAAGATATGTTTCTCGGCAGCATGTATGTCCGTCCTGTTTTCTCTTCTTTCCTGTGAGTCCAGAGGAAAATCCTTAACTAATTAGTTAATTAATCCAATTAGTTAGTTAATTAATTAATCTAATTAGTTAGTTAACCTTAACTAACTTGTAATGAAATATAAGAGCAGAGGATATGAGATAGGCACGACAGTGACTTCTCTAAACATTCCATTTTTTAATCTAGTGCTTTGCTTGAGCAATCAGACAAGATAGAGAAGCTTTCTAAGGGAAGGAGGACATGCAGGTGTCAACGTCTCATCGACATAGCACTAAGCAGATGGTGCCCGTAGTCTAAGAGTAGAAATGGTGGAGTTTCTTCCGCCTGTGTCTAAACCAGTAAATAAGAGGGGCAGGGGCTGCTGCCTCTCCCCAGTGAAGGTGAGCAGTGTGGCACAGAGCACTTCCAAAGACTAGATCTTTTCCTTGAAAACAGGGTGGCTTTATCTCCCCTGCTTACCAGCATCACCTTGATGGCCTACTTTTCCTCCGGGGAAAGCAGCTAACGCAGCCCAAAAGTGTTCCTGGGAGCATGCTAGTGACTGCATGGCGTGGGCGCTCATATGTCACTGCTGGTGGCCCTACCCTTACCCTCTTTGCTTTACTAGTACAGGTGTAGCTCCAAAAACCAAAAAGGGGCCAGAGATGTGGTGATCTTTTAAACCTACTGGGCTGCCACTTTCTTGTTAAGTCAGAAAACGACTCTAATCTTTTTCATACCAAAATGCCTATAGGAGTTTTATTTCTTCTGTCTTTATAGCAGGATTTAAGGAGCTGTAGGGAGGAATTTGAGGCAGATCACAGTAGGAAATAGACAAGAAAAGACAAAGAAGAGGCAATGTAATAAAAGCAGAGAAGACCCCAGGCCTTTGCCTCTCTTAAATATTTATATATTCTTCTCCACACTCACCTCTGACAATACACTCTCTCTTTTTTCATTCTCTTCCATGTCTCCATCTCGTTTTTCTCTCACTGTTCTTTCTCCCACTTTCATCATTAAAAATGTTTTCATTTCTTTTTTAATCCCCTTACTACAATGATTCCTCCTGCCTATTGCCCTCTGGCTCTTCAACCTACGGTTTCTCCCTCTGTTAAAGAATATTTCTGGCAGTTAAGTGTTGTGAGTAATTGACAGAAAACATTTCTATCCAAGAACAACAATTTGGCAGAATAGGGGACCACAATTATTTTTTTTCCAAATTATTGCCATGAAGCACTGAGATATGTTATCAGACCGGCTAAAGGCAGTGCATTTTAACAGCTTAAAAACCAACAACAACCTGATGAAAACGTAAATGGCACAAGAAAATACAATTCGATATCTATGTACATTCTGATTTAAAGAGTTTCAGATGAGTGCTTCTTGATTTTTACCATTCAGTTATCTGACTAAAATGAGGTTTCCAACAAGCTCCTTATCCTGGAGTCCTATTGAAATGATGTATTATTTTGCCATGAACTCTCTCTTCCTTCCAAGGGCTATCACTGAAGAACTGACTTCATCTCAGGTATTTTCTGTTACAGGTATTAAAAACTGAAATACAAATTTCTGCTGACCGCCACAAGTTGTGCCCCAAGTGACTACTTCAGTACTCATGTACTCTCAAGATTTATTCAGACTTAAGCAAGGAATTGCTTCCTCCCAGGATTAATCCCAGATTCACGGGATGACAGAGCTTCTGGAAGGTACTGAAGGTGTGATTGAGAAATACTGTTTTATGCTTCTTTACATAAGCAGTAAACAAGATCCCACTGGAAACAGCATGATTGATGCTGTGTAAATTCTAAAAAACATTTGGAGGAGGCTGGAGGAGTTAACCCAAATTACTTTAATAACCTGATTTTTAGCATGTCTCTGTGAATGGTTGATTTGGCACAAGCAGACGGAACAGAAAGCCAAGGGAGGTAAGAAAGGGGAAAAAGAGTTTCAGGGGAAAAGGTAAATCAAACCTCAACCTGTTAACACCTCTGATTCATTTATCCAGACTTCAGTCTATGGACGCAAACCAGAATAAGCCCCAAAATACTCACTTGTAACTGATCTCAAGTTGTGCCCAGCTGTACCCCACTTAACCATGAATTTTCACCCTTTTAAGGTGTCTTAGCATCACAACAAACCATCAACATTAAACTATATTCAAACAATCCAGAAATCTGCTCCTAGGACCTCATTTAGGTTTTGGGAAATCTACTGCCGGAGTATGCAGAACCTAGGAATAAAAGACAATACGGGTTTGAGACTGTTATATCATAAATCTGTTTTCATTGCTGGTATTTTTTCAAGAAATATGAAAAGGGTAGCTATGGAAGACTAGATAATCACACTGACTTGCAGAAGGTTAAGGGGTCAAGATGGCCTCTATCAAGGACTCCATTCCAGAGATAGATTATTATGAAAAAATATATTAAGTAAGTGTTAAAAGTGGGAGAGCCAGCTGAAATCCAGGGACCTGTAAAGAGGTGATGGAGAACAGAGCATGAAAATGAGAAAGAACCTCTGACCATAATGCAGTGGAAAATCAGAACCAGTGGAGGATTTTTATAATTTAATTTTAAAAAGTCAGAAGTCAACTCTATACAATATTGAGAGACTAGAAAAAGCCTGCATAAATTTACATTACTCCCACAAATTTTATCGAATACAATTTTGGTGGCCTCACTGGGTTTAAATCTGCTTACCTCTGGCTCTATTCAGCCCATGTAATTTAGACAAATTCTACACAGATACTTTGTTTGATTTCTGATTTAATTAGTGTATTTAGATTGCTAGCATGAACATTTCAGAGTTTACACCACCCATGAACACATAGTTCAGTTAAAAAGTATTATTATGCACTTCAAATGAATCGCCACAGTTCATAAAATCACTGAATCATAAAACATTTTATTTGGAAGGGATGTCTCGATGTCATCTCATCTAACCCCCTCCTCAAAGCAGGTTCAGTTAGATTGCATTGCTCAGGGTCTTGCTTTGAGTTATGGACATCATAACTCAAGTTTTGAATATCACTAAGGATGGACAATCCAGAACCTCCCTGAGCAACCTGTTACAGTGCCTGACTATAATCACTGTGAAAAAAAATTTACCTTTAAATCTAATTGGCATTTCCTCTCTTTCAACTTGTGTCCTTTGCTCCCTGTATTGTCACCGTACCTTTGAAAAGGGTCTGGATCCATCTTGTCTATATGTCCAAATCAGGTATTTGTAGATACAATTAGATCTCCTTTCAGACTTAAGACTGAACAAACCCAGTTATTTCATTTTCTTCTTGTTATATCCTGTCCTTCCACCTCCCAGTGACCTTTGCTGACCCTTTGCTGGACTTCCTCCAGTATGTCACCACCTTTCTTGCACAGAGAACCCTAAAGCTGGAGACAGTTCTCCAGATGTGGTCTCATAGGTGTCAATAGAGAGGAATAACCATTTTTCTTGATCTGTTCACTATCTTCTTCCTAAATACAACTTAGTATTCACTTGGGCCTTCTTCATGGAAAAGGATAACACTGCTGACTCATGTTCAGCTTGTCATCCACCAGGATTTACAGTTCCTTTATGGCAAAGCTAGTTTCTAACCAGTTGGTGCCCAGCCCGTACTGTTGCATGAGGTAACTCCTAGACACGAGACTCTTCACATGTCTTTGCTGAAACTGGAACTCCTGCTCAATCACTTCCTATGAGACAGAGAGAAAGAGAATAACAAACATGATTCTCAAATCTAGTCTCTTGACTACTCATTTAGAAGGAAGGAGTCTTGCTTCCAGTCTGGAGTTCAGGGAAAGCTTAAACATAAAAAATATTTAAGGGCTGGACTGGAAATCATCTCTTCTCTCTGTTAGGTGAATACTATAACTGCTAGACTGTAGAACTCTATTATCTGTCTGGCCCAGTGAAACATGGGACAGAGCAGGAAAGAGAAAGAGTTTCATTCTAAACAACTTTATAACTTACAGATGAGAGCTGTGTCACGCAATAACCTGATTGAAAGCTGTTCAGGAAAAGCTAATCAAACCTAATTCCACTATTACCTGGACAAAGTCTACAACCACTGTGCCGTGTGATAAAAACAGAATTATTCATCCTATAATATTTCGTAAGAAAGGGCTGATTCACTCACTTATCTCCAGAAGAAGTTTGAAGACTACACATCATAGTTCAAGACAGGCATATTTTTATAGTTAAGGTTCATGTGTTTAATCCTGGTGACCTTAGTGCGCTCCTCCCCCCAGTGCTATTGATGTGCTTAGCTGCTAGCTTAGGCTCTTTCAGTTCAGCATGACAGGTTCTGTGGAGTAAGGTTTTATCTCACTCTCCTTGTCCATGTCTCAGGCATTTCCTTTAGGTATAATTCCACTGTGGGCTCCATTAGGTGCCAAAGTCCAGCCATGTCAGATACTTTTGGGACTTTAATTATAATTCAGGGTGTCAGGGTGCAATAGCCTGGACAGAAAGGTCCAGACAGTGATTCAACTCAGAAATCTTCTGGACAACCCTTTGGGGGTACCTATTTTTCCCCATTGACTGTTGAGGAAGTGTACAATGAGGATGTTCCTGACCTAGAGATCTCAGGAAAATGTCTGAACTTAGCTGGCTTGATTCAGAGTATTACTGCTAAAAGTGTCCTGTGTAGATGCAGCCTTAGTCTTAATGACCGAAATAGCTCATGGTAAGTAAAAGGCCCTCAGGGAGGATGCAGACTGTTTGGGGATTTTGTGCTCAAAATTACTGTAGCTGAAAATAAATATTATAAATTGGATGACGTGGAACTTATTATTATTATTCTAATTATGTGTGTTTAGAATGGTCAATGCTGGATAAAAAAGCTCACAGCTGACAGAAAATAAGCAAAAGTTTGTGTCTTGAAAGCACTAGAAATAAGATGTACAGTAACATTCATAATGGTGTTGAGACTTTAAAAAAATGGTAAGCTTGAATTTGACAGAAGTATTCAGCAACATTACAAAAATCCTCTGTGATAACTGATTTGGTGAATTTATATCAATGGAGTCTGCTTGTCTAAAATTCACTTTGATCATCACCCACATGGCAATAAAGAACACTGAAAATAATATATGTTTTATTCAGCAAATAAATCTGTTTAAAATTGTGTTAAAGCGAGAATTGTTTGCTACAGAAAATAGAACATGGAAATGCACTAAGTCTGTGATATGCAAATTGCAGTCCCAGGCAACTAGGAACCATTTTTTGGCCCCAAGAACAAGTGGTGGTGTGCTGCTTGAATCCACATAACTGAGAAGTTTTCCCCTTTCCTTCCATAGCCAAGATGGTCTCATCCACACTTTCCCTCCAGAACAGTCCCTGACCCATTTTTAGTACTGTTCACAGCACCAGAAATGGATTACAGTTGTTCCCAGGAACATTGAGTAATTAAACCACGTGGACAACCATGAACAGACCTGTTTGGTTTAATATGTATGGACTCCTGTGTTTCCTTCAGAAATGCATTCCTTGAGCCAAATGGGTCTGATTCTTGACCAAATGTTTAATATTAATATTAAAAGAATTAAATTGAATATAAATATTAAAAATAACTACTAATGTTTTATACTGAAGGCAAGTGTCCCCTTAACTCAGGGAGATATCAGGTAATATTTTTTTCTCTTTTTCATGAATAGTTATTTTTGTCTTATTTTTTTGTGATCAGTGTTTTTAGGGTGATAATTCTTTTTTACTGCCGTTTTAAGCTGTTTCCATCCTCCTTTTTCCCCTGCAGCTTGCTCCTGTCCCATCAGCTAGAACAGGGCCATTTGATTCGGCTCAGCCGAGAGGGTAGAGATTTCTGGAAAGGAAGCAGCACAGAACAAGGGAGGGGAAATCCTATCAGTGACTGTCAGGTCCCCGAGACGTGCAGCTGAATGTCAAATCAACTGTTTGCCTGGCTGCCTTTTAATCTCTGGTGTGGGAGCGGTCAATAGGAAAGAGAGGTTTTTAATCTTTTTTTATTCCATATCACTTTGCAGCTGAGCTTTGCGGGCAAAATTAATAGTCACATTTTGACTCACAGATGGGATTGTTGCTGCAGCTTTGGCTTATATAGAGACTGGTTTTGGTACCATGTTGGTAAAACTCTCGCTGGGAGAAAGATCAGGGTTGGCGTCCTGCCTGGATCACACCATCGGCAGCAGAAAGGTTTCCATTCACACCAGCTGCGCTAAAGCTCACCACAGAATCCTTAAAATTTCATGGTCTGAAAGTGATTATATACCTCTTTTTTTGAATAACTTATCTGTACTCAGATTTTACTCAGCCTTCAGGGCAGAAAAGTACATAGGAGCTAAGTGGGAATTTAAGGCTCCAGGGCTGTGATTTTGTATCACTGAACTACCAGTAAAAATGTCATTCTTGAGTGAAAGCATTGAAATAATCTTGCTTCTCAGAAAATTGGGACAGACAAGAGCGTTACATTAATTGAGGGTAAAGGTTAGAATTTCTTCACTGTACAATTTTGATAAAGTGCATCTCTGTTTCTACTAATATTTGAATGTCAGAAACAGTATTGTGCTAAAGCAGTTCAGAGATTAATAATTTCACTTCCCACACAGCACCTGACCTCTAATACCGTTGTTCCATGTACCAACAACACAACATTTACCAGGTTCTTAAAGAGTTTATGTAAAAGATGTAGTCCGCAGTGACAACACATTCCTTTTCTCATGCATGCAGTGCTGCAGAGGTTTTGAAGTCATTCTTCTCTTAGTTTAGAGAAGTAAGTCCCAAAGAGGCTGGTGGTCTGTTCTCACTCAGAATGGTGCCTGTCACTTCTGGGGCTCTACATGACCACCTGTGCTGGGTATCCGTGGCAAGAATAGGAGTTACTAAATGTAGGGAGAAGCACTTCAACATCACGGGAACACCCATGACCGAGGAACCTTGATGTGCACAACCACACCTCTGAGAAAGATTGACTAAGCTGGACAGGGATAATTCAGCTCTCATCTCCAAGGATGCACACAAGGACCCAGGATTTGTTGTATTTACATTGCTATGAGCCTCCTTTTTCCAAGGGTCTCCAATACACTGGTTCATACTGTCAGGCTATTAACAACGTCATTATCCAAAGGAACAACATGCCTGCATCCAGAGGCAGTCCATCCCAGAGGAGCCAAGAGGCAGCTGACAGGGGTAATCTACATCCATCAGCAAACGATTGTACACGAGCATGCTGCCAGCTCCTCTCTTAGTCCACCCCACTGCTCCATTCCACAGCTGACACCTACTACAGAACAGAACTACTTCTGCCACTGAAGTGGCATGTCCTTCTGGTCGTGACAAATTCCTACAGACCTGAGGTACAGTGATTTAGTACTGGTAAGTCTATGCTGATTGCCATGGTAACTAGGGGCCTTACAGTGCCCATAAATGGCCAAGGTGTACATTGCCATCCAGTGCTCCTCAGAGCAATGTTCTTACTGTAACCATAGAGGGACTATCCAGCACATCCCAGCACATCCCAGGACCACAAAAATTGCCATAGACAACAAATGTGGAGTGGGATTAGTTATACCCATACTGTATGCCAGGAGAGGTGCCCTCAGCCTATTCCCCAGGAGCTTGTGCTGCCCCTGGTGAGACCTTTCCAGCATTTGCTCCACTTCTGACTCATCTGCACCCTCTACACCCCATTACTTTACCGAGCGGTTGCACTTAGGAGGTTGCACCCAGTGCTGCAGCTTAGTGCCTGCCACAATCTCTCTGTGCCATTGTAACATGTTCCGACTTCTGATTTGAGGCCATTATGAAGAAAAAAAATGCATTTTTATTTTGAGAGGAAAAATATTCTATCTCCAGAAAAAAATATTTTTAAAATAGTTGGTTTTATCAGATGATGGAACGCAGTGAAACAGAAACCAATTTCAGCCTTTTCTATTAAAATATATCATGAAACAAGAAAATTTTCTGATCCATTGAATGTAAGACAGCCACTGTTTATGCATACCTATGTACATTTACTTCTAAAAATCCTCATGGCCTCTAGAACTTCTATAATAGAATTAAATAAAATGGTTGAAGGAGGGGAAAGAAAATGTCCCCAGTCTATAGAAAACAAATGAAGATGTGTAATGGTCTTTGCCGGATAATTAGATTCAGGATGAGAAAATAATCCATTATTCTGAAAGGCACATTTGAAAAAAAAATATCAGCCTTATTATGTTACGAATAAATCCTGGGAGGTGTTGAGTAATAGCTGGCCACCGCACATCAGGATTTGGTCAGGATAAAGCCTGCAGTAATGATATCAAGTTAGATGGACCTTCTTTAATATTCTGGCAAACAAAAGTATTACATTGTCCGGAACAACTAAGAAAACTTACTCTAGTGCAAGTGAAGGAAGGAAGTGAGTAATCGGTAAAATGTATTTCGGTTAACTGACAAATTTTGGTCAGTCTATAAGTATAAGAGGTTTGGCCATCGTGGGCAATAATTTATTCTTTTACCTTTTTCGGAACCAGAATTTGGATTAATTTACCAGAGATATAGAAAGATTTTTTACAATGCAGATTCATTTTAGTTTGCAGCAAAATTCAGTATCTGTTGAAATATCAGCAACTGGATGTTGGCACAAAGAGAGCTGAAATAAATTATTCATAACAATTAGAATAGAAGTGCAAAATTTCACAGGAGGGATTAAACTGGAATGACTCATTCAATCTATCTTTCTGTTTACAGAGGTTTCAATAATCTAGTGAGGGTGGAAAAATTGCCATGTGACCGAGGTCAGGTATAGAGATGGTTTGGGTAAGTTAATTGTAACAACAGTAATGTGTTGTCTGAAATATTGTTGAAAGGTATTAACAGCTTCCATGAAGTAGGTCTTTTGCTTAATAGAGAATAGCAGACTAATTTACTGATGGTGGGTACGTTAGGTCAATGGAATGAACAATCAAGTTTGTCCACAGAGAGTAACTCAAAACACCACTCAGGGCAACGGAGTCATGAAAAGACCTGATCAGAGGCTAGGACACAACATTGCTGGATATCCATATGCATTTGATGCAGAAGGCAATGGTACAATCCATCAGAAAATAACAGAGTTTCACAACCCACAGCCAGTCAAGAACTCCCATGCTGGGAGAGGTGCCATGCCGGACCTTGTTCTCACCAACAAGGAGGACCTGTTGGGGAATGTCATGCTCAAGGGTAGCCTGGGCTGGAGTGATCATGAGATGGTGGAGTTTCAGATCCTCCAGGCGGATTTGACCAATGGACCACTCAGTGGATAAAGAACTGTCTTCACGGTCACACTCAAAGAGTTGTGGTCAACGGCTCCATGTCCAAGTGGCAAGCAGTGACAAGTGGTGTTCCTCAGGGGTCAGTACTGGGATCAGGACTATTTAACATCTTTGCTGGCCACATGGACAGTGGGATTGAGTGTACCCTCAGTAAGTTTGCCAATGACACCAAGCTGTGTGGAGCAGTCGACATGCTGGAGGAAGGGATGCCATCCAGAGGGACCTGGACAGGCTTGGAAGTGGGCCTGTGCAAACCTCATGAAGTTCAACACGGTCAAGTGCAAGGACCTGCACGTGGGCTGGGGCAATCCCAAGCACAAATACAGACTGCGTGGAGAACGAATTGAGAGCAGTCCTGAGGAGGACTTGGGCGTGTTGGTTGATGAGGAACTCGACATGAGTCAGCAATGTGCGCTCACAGCCCAGAAGGCCAACTGTATCCTGGGCTGCATCAAAAGCAGCGTGGCCAGCAGATTGAGGGAGGTGATTCTGCCCCTCTACTCCGCTCTGGTGAGACCCCATCTGGAATATTGCATCCAGCTCTGGAGCCCTCAACATAAGAAGGACTTGGACCTGTTGGAGCGGGTCCAGAGGAGGGCCACGAAGGGTTGGAGTACCTCTCCTATGAAAACAGGCTGAGAGAGTTGAGGTTGTTCATCCTGGAGAAGAGAAGACCTTATAGCAGGGAGACCTTATAGCAGCCTCCCAGTATCTGAAGGGAGCCTAAAGGAAAGCTGGGAAGGGATTTTTTACAAGGTCATGTAGTGATTGGACGAGGGGTAATGGCTTCAAATGGAAAGAGGCTAGATTTAGACTACATATTAGGAAGAAATTTTTAACTATGAGGGTGGGAAGACACTGGAACAAGTTGCCCAGAGAAGTTGTGGAAGCTTCATCCCTGGAAGTGTTCAAGGCCAGGCTGGATGGGGCTTTGAGCAACCTGGTCTAGTAGAAGGTGTCGCTGGCCATGGGAGTGGGGTTGGAACTAGATTTAAGGTCCCTTCCAATCTAAACCATTCTATGATTCTATGAAGAAGCAGCAAAAAATTAGAGCTTCTGGGGCCCAGAACTGACAGAGGGTTCAGATATGGCACTTGAAAGCAAAGAAATTGTCTGCTTCTTATATGCAAGAAAACACCTTTGTGTACATCCCTTGTAAACAAGCAGAATTGCAGCAAAAGAAACCCAACTCTCACCATTTTTCCCTCTGTCATAACTAGTCTTGCAAGTGCCTAATCGTTAACTAACAACTCAGATTAATGTGGCAAAAATATATTCAGGAACAAAACAGATGATAAGAAAGTTGACATGTTGTATAATTCTGTAAGGGCCTTAAACATGTGTCTGTATCTGCCTATGATAGTTTGAGGTCCTTTCTGAGATCACCCAATATCTTTCTGTGATGTAACATGGTTTTTTAGAGGAATTTGAAAGGATGGCAAATTTTGACTGGAAGATGGCTATGAAAGTACGTTCTAGGATGTAAGTCAAGGCGAAGAGCAAAGTTGGTGGAGAATTCATATGAGTAGGAGGCTATAGCAAGATGAAGCTGCTAGTGAGTATTTGTAATTTTTCATGCAGCTTGAAGAAAATTCTCCCTGGAGCTGTGAAATCACTCATAGTTAAAGTGCAATCTAAGTAATAGGTGACAAGAAAAATTCAGTTTCTTCAAGACTTGGTTCTTGGCTGTGATCAATGCTCTGTAAACATATGCCCATTTTTTAGATTAACATAATTAGTTAGAAGGACATTTTGTGCAAGAACTCTATTGTGGCCCAATCCTTTTAAAGCCAGTAGGTAATTTAAAATCAGTTGAATGTCTCTGTTGCATTCTCAGCATTCATTCATTGTCTTGGATGATTTCTGCTGGTTGTAATGATGTCAAACCATCAGTTTACTGATTAGCAGCAGGGTAGCCATCTCTGTGTAAGCAAGTCCACTTGGTGATGGCACAGTATTTGTAGGTCTTGAGGTACAGTGGGATTCAGGTGCAAATCTTCCAAAGCGTAATTTTGCTATGAAGAGGAATGGTCAGAGGAGGCATTTGATTGGAGAATGACTTACATGACAGTAAGTAATTCACAAGACGGGCCAAACTCAGGAATTCAGCACTGATCCTGATCCCAGCAGTATTCTGGGACTTTTTGCCAGAATGTTAATAGAAATGTCATTTATGGTATCAGACTATCTCAATAACTCCTAAGTCTATTCTGTACTTCTGATAACAAGGAAAATTACAAGGAGATTTTCTTAGTCATGTATTCACAAACGTCATTCCTGCTCCACCTGCAGTGGGTCTAATTAAATATTGCTGTTTTGTACAGAAGCATTTTAGCATCTTGTATGAATTTCTGCATACCTTTGTGCAGAAAATGAGACTCACATACAGATACAAATCCTATTTTCCAAAGAAGTTTGATTTCTATGACATGGAAAAAGGATTATTCATTTCTATATTTTTTTACTTTAAGCCTTATCTTTCTGTAAATTATTTCAATGGCTACTGTCTTTCTCATTTTGATGGTTTAAGTTCTGGCCCCATGAATCGATCTTTTGCTGTTACTTCTTTAGTAAGACAGAACTGTTTTATACATACACAGTGCCAGCACAACAGTATTTATATTTGTGTTTCCACATTATTTAAAAATAAAAAAGCAAAAATAAAATATAGTATAAGCACTACAAACATATAAATAAAGGAGAAGTACAACTGTGATGGGAGAACAGAATAGAAATAAAAAATCATCTAGAGATGCATTGGCCTCTGATTTCAGTAAGGATCGTGGTGTTAAAAGTAGAATTGTGAAATAATTACATTTGAAATGGACCTCAGGATGTCATCTAGTCTACCATCCACCCCCTGTACACCCAACTGAAAGCAAATCTAATCAGAGCAGATTTTCAGGGCCATGTCCCATTGATTCTTGAGGATCTCCAAGGATGGAGATTCCACAGCATCTCTGGGCAACTTGCTTTGGACCAACCTCATGTTTAAAAAATAATTGGTGTAATCAATCACAATTTACCATGTTCCAACCTGTTTTCCTCTCTTCCTAGGGACAAAGAAAATCTAGTCACTGGAGATGGTGATACGAACATGGAAACAATCATAACCAAGAAGGAAACAAATCTCAAAAGGTTTAATGACCTTAAGATGATTATTTAGTTAAGGTGGGTAGGAACTGATCTAATGGGTAGAACACTGTGAGTTGTGCTGAAGAAGGAATCGTTGAGTTTTAGAAAGGTTAGTAACAGAGGCTTTTAAGGATCATCATTAGCAGTGAGTTTTCAACATTTTCATTAATAATCTGGGCACAAAAAATAACACTTTGCTAATACAATTTGCTAACAACACAAACTTGGAAGACAAGAACAATACAGAGAGAAATCAGGACTGTGTAGACACATAAATAGATAACCTTAAGAACCAGACAAAAAAAAAACACAACAAACACATCAGATTTAATAATATAAAATGTGCAGAAGTAAACTCACATACCTCTCCATCCCCCCAAATTCACACTTTTTTAACTGGACTCGGGCTGTGGGTATTGGGCTAAGGCTCACCTCTCTTCCCTGGTTAGGGTTAGGGGAGAGACAAATTTTAGAAAGGTGAAAAACTGTGGTGATTAAAATAAGGTCTAGGCCACAAATACCTGTTTGGGGCTAAGGCTCAGACCAAGACTAGGGCTCGTGCTAGGTTTAGGGTTGGTGTTAGAGTTCAGAGACAAAGCTTAGACCTTCACTCACAGTCTGCTTTTGATATGAAGGACCACTAAGCAATTGCTTCTGTTGCATTTGCAGCTTCTAAGGTGAGGAAACAAACCTTAGCCCCCAGATCAGTGGGCTCGTCCATCCATGAAAGCACCAGTGTTAATGTAATTAAAGTCTTTCACAGCAAATATAATCTAAAAGGGATTAATTTTCCCCACACGCAGTAGATCTATTGGCCTTAGCAACTGAAATGAATTCATCCTTAAAAGTCTTCAAGCAACCCGTATCCTAACATTGCATACACTGGGAGGGAAAAAATGTCCCACTTGGGTGAAGAGCTGAAGTATTGAAAGTAGGAATAGGGCAGTGTCAGAAAACTCATGTGACTGTGAAGTCATTTGTCTAAAAAAGACTACAGCAGAAGCAGGATGGATAGAAAAGGCTTCTAATAACATCCATGTTTAATGGACTATTGAGTGCACACTGGGGAAATGAAACTAATTAGGAGGTTGCATAGTATGCTCCTAACATTTATAATCTTCCAAGCAACTGTCTCTACTTATTTTCTTTCTGTACTGCAAACAGAGAAAATCAGGGAAGAGGGTTGGTTTGGGAAGAGAGAAAGATTTTTGAAGAGCACATTACCAGTGTGCATAAAGGATAATTTCAGTGGTGACTGTGGAGCGTCCTGCTCACTTGTATGCTTCTGGCAACTGGGGGTCAGGGGTAGAGAAGTCCTGAACCCGCTGTTCAGCTTTGCCTTCCCTTGGCTCCCACCTACACTCTCTTACAGTAGAAGTGCACCCACACAGGAGATAATAACCTGTACTTAATCAACTGCCTTGTTAGTATTGTTCTAAATAGGGCAGAGCAGTTTAGGCTTTATAAACAGAAGGAGGTACAGAATCATTTTATTATTCTACTTAGCAAGGGCCAGAGTCTTCTTACTGTTACGAATTCAGATCAATATAAATAAAATAAATCATCTCACTTGAGTCATGAGATAGGAGTGGAATATAATTTGTCCCACTGCTGAAGGACCCCCTTAACCAGTTACAGCTAGATTGTGCTACTTAAACGTGTTAGAGACCGTTACTCCCTCAGGTATTCCTGGCAGGAGTGGACACAGCCGAGGAAGAAAGGTTGCTACAGTGCCTTAGCACTGCTTAGTGTTCCAGGATGAGAAGATGGCTGTTTGGCATTTCTTACCTGCCTCTTCCTCTCAGTTAACACTTCAACTGTATCCCTACCTATACTGTTATCACACTGTATAGACAATAAACTTGGCTGTGAACTTTAGTTAGTACGAAAAATTAGCCCACACTGATTATGTTTGTGTTGGGAAACTCAACACTGCTTGCCAGGTCTCAAGGCGACGTGTACCTGTAGGTAGATTTTCACTGGGACTTTATGGGCACATTCCCAAGAATGAGTGAACCTCCAATTTTAATGACTTGTCCCAAAGCACTGGGATGTAGGAGATTTTCAGGTAAAAATGACATATTACAATTTTCTGAACTCACTTTTGGAAATGACTGGACCCCTCAAAGTGAAATTAAAAATAATTGCTTTAGGTAGCCATCAGGACTGGACATATGCTTAAAGACTTCAGATTTGGCAATTGAAAAAAGGATTGTATAATCAAAAGCAGTAGTGTGAATTACAGGCATCATTAAGAGCTGCCTATAGTGAAATTGGACCGTTCATTAAACTATCATTCTTTGCCAATTAGAACTTTAAACATGGTGTATTATAAAAATTATAGTAATCACCATGATAATTAAATGAGTCATCTATGATTACACATGAGCTTAATGTCATGCTTAAGGCAAGAGGTGCACTTTATGCTTTAGAATGTTAATTGGCCTTTAGGAAAAAAGAATTAGATGGACTTAATATGCAGGACTAGATGGTACCTTGGACTGTGTTCCTAAGTAGTAGAGCATAGCGTAACAGCAATCTTCCCTATGTGTCTCTGTGACCTCCTTGGACTTCTGTAAAGAAAGTTTACCTGTAGGCCTAAAAATTCATCCATTTAAAAACTTTTTTAAGCAAGACAATTGCTCTTTATTTTCCCGTTTAAATTTTCAAGAATTTAAACATTTTAATAATAACAGCGGTAACTTCATTGGTAGACACTCCTATAAGCATCGACCGTTATTGACTGGCATGTGAGCCTGTGGTGTTTAATGTTTTCTAGTAACAGTAAAAACAAGTGAATAAAGCCCTGACCTTTCAGGGACCATGTGACATTAGCTAGTAGTTGGGAGCAACATAGCACTCCTGCATTGTGCGGGATGTACGGGATCAGGCTGTGTATATTTACAAGGCCTGAACAGCCTGAAGGAGCCTGAAAGAGCCCGAACAAGACTTGCAATGCAGTTATCAGATTAACATTCCATCCATCTGCCAATCAAAAGGTATCTGAGGTAGTTCCTTTCATTCTTTCTCCTTCTAATGGCCCATGACTGCAGTGAAAGTGTCACCTCAGTGTTCTGTCCTCACCGCCTGTGACATTCCCGTACGCTCCCTCCAGCTCCTTATTTCTCTTCATCTCTAGCTCCCCGTACATGCAGAGCCAAGGCTAAAATGTGGCTAAAATGATTGTATCACAATAATGGGTGTTTTTACCTATGGAACCTTTTATTCCATTTTTTTGTTGTTTATGTTTTTGTTATCCAATTGTTACCTCTCCTTACAAATCACATTGAAAATGTCTTTGGTCTCAGCCCCGAGTGCAGCTGTAATACCTAAGAGAGTCCTGTTTTTTTGTCAGAGATCTCTGTAACGCAAGGAAATAATTCGGTACACACTTTTCTTTGCCTTGGCTTCAGCCTCCAGTGTGAGGATCACTGGGCCACTGAGCTTGCCTGCAGGAAGAAGTGATGGGAACACACCGCTCATTGCCCTTCTTCCTGAATGCACGGTCTAACTAGACCTTATATGACATACAAGAAGCAAATGAAACTAGCTTACATGGAGGGCTCCACCATCCTCTCTGCCCTGGTAGCAGAAAGACAACAAACTTCATTAGCTGATGATCCAGAAAGGCGTGGATCTTTCACAAGTTTTCAGTAGCTGTGTTTTAGTCCATTAAGCACCTCGCATATGCTCTGGAGACAAGTATGTTACTGGTAATTTCAGGGTAAAAATCTGTGCTATCTTTTGCTTCATGCACTTGTTCTTTTCTCTGATGGCAGAGGAATGTTTCTCTTCTGTAAAGAGACAAAAATCTCCCTAAGAACTCCCTTAAGACAAGACCTGCCACCATACCACCACAGCAGCTCTTGAATGCACCTCCTCCAAAATGCAGTTGTCTTCCTACAGTGAGGTAGGGACCTGACAAGATTGGTGTTTGTAGGATTAGGAAGCCTTCAGAAATGTGAATCAGCTTCCCTGCTGCTTGAAAAGACTATCTAAATGTGTATCATCTAAGGACCTGAATGATGGCATTCATACTCAGATGACCCCAGACCAACTTGGAATCTAGACAAAAACTCTCTGCCAAAGGGAGCTGAAGATTGCTCCCACAGTTCCCAATTTTACTTGGGGAATTCTGGTCCATAGGATGCTTATACAGTTGGTAATCCTGAACGTCTCACAAAGGAATCACCTTTTTAGCACCCTTTTCCCTCCTGCGCTTTTGTTGCTTTGTAGTTTAAGCAGCTCTTCAGCAAAGATTTCAGACTCACAGTCGAATCACTCAAGCAGGTGTCCTTTAGGTTTACTCCCCAATTCACTCTGAGCTAAATTCACTTTGTACCCCAGCGTTGTACTATGTTTGCCCCTGTGCTCAAAAAAACCTAGAAAGCTTAGTCAAAGAGGCAGAACATTAGTAAAAGAGACACAGCTGACAAAAACACTTTGGCAGACACTGTGCTCTTATCCACAGAACTGTGCTGAATAAATGATAGACAGCAGCATTCACGTTAGGTGCTTTCAGGATCAGGAACGTTAGAGAAGCAGTAAACAACACAAGCACGGATAATTTAGCATGCACAGCATGAGGCAGAACCTCTGGGGAATGATAGAGTTAAACCTAAATTTGTTCTCCGCTTTTGATACATGCTATGGGCTCTGGCTTCCATTCCTCTGAGGAAATTGAACGTTACAAGTAGGCACGTACAGAATTATGAATATTTGTGCCAGCAGCCTTAAGACCTTCTAAGTCTTAGCTCTCTTAGAATCCTGTATCCTGTATAATCAATGAAGATCTGGAACTCTGGCTACGTAGGAGTAGGTAAGACAGGTAGCAGTAAAAGGCACAAGGTCCAAAGATCCTCTTCAGGACTCTGATATGAGACTATGTCAAGATACAAACATTAGCTATCACTGAGGCTCTTTGGAAGTCGCTCACATTTTCTGTTACCCCTTGCTTAGCCTTCTCTTTGTTTTCATATTACAACCTCTTGAGAGAATCCAACAGTCCGGTTAATAGATCAACTGCACCATTTTCTGCCTGTTTCTTTCTTTTCTCTGATGGATTTCTCAACCCCAACGTGCTGTGAGGTACAGGCTACGGACATGCTGCAAGCCCCACATCTGATTCTGCTGCCTTGACAGCCACAGAGACGTTGTTGTCATGGCTCACAAGGCTGGAGTAGTGCCAGCTAAATATAGCTTTAATGGGATCACTTTCCCTGGTGATTGAGGAGGCTTAGCTGCCATATGGTCTCTTTAGGCTTCTTTTCCGCCAGTGCCGTGGAAGTGAGTTGCCGTGCCACAAGCTGTAGAAAGGGAGATCAGGAACCGATGTTAAGAAAGAGGAGATGAAAGCACAAGACGTCAGGCAGATTTATAGGTTAGTGGAGGGGCCATTCATCATGAAGTCTAAGTCCTAGTGAAAGATGGCAGCAAATGAAGGGACAGAAGACGCAAAGTTAACTGACCTGTAGCACATTTCCCCTCTAACATCGAATCTATCAGCAGGTTATTTACTTGTGCTTCTTCGGTGTTTTCCAAACTCCTAAGGGTGAAATGTTTAATATAATACAGACGAACCTGCAGAAAGTATCCAGCAGTGTTCAGAGAGCAGGCTTTGGCAATTCCCACAGGAATGCTGGGGAAAATAGTCCTAGCAAGGACCAGGGGTGTCGTGATGAAAGTAGCTATTGACTTTTCAGCACATCCTTGAACTGATAATTAAACCAAGTGAGGTGAAGAACAAAGTAAGTGGTATTAAAATGTAATCAGAGAGTGATAAATGCAAATGTCAATAATTTAATTAGTGCTATTCTTCCTTGAGAAGCAGCAAGTAAAAAAAACCCCAGAAGATTACAGTCTAGGACCAAGTCTACACTTCAGGACTGCCTGCTGTATGGCAGAAACTCTTTTGCAAAACCAGTTATATTTTCATAGCTGCCCTTCCACCACCATTGCTATTTCGTCCTGGGAGAAGTAGTTTTACTCTACCAATCCAGAGCATACAAAGTACTGAGGCTGCTGAAACTGGCTGGCAAATACCTTCACTGGTACAATGCTGACAGCACAGACCTACCCTAAGACTCCACTGGCACAGCCTGAGCAATTAAGGCCCTTAGTTTAAGTTCATTGCTGTTCAGAGTCAATATCTGTACATCAGAGCTGTTTCTGACTGATTCCCCTGAGGGAAGGACAGGCAGTACCCGGAGAAAGGCTATTTTCCTTGTTGAGACAGACACACCATCGTACTTAGTGATGTTAACCTCGCCAATGAACGCACTCCTCCATCCGCCTATTTCCACCTACATCAGCAGTTTTACTGCCATAAGCAGTGAAACAGAGGACATTACTTGTTCACGCTCCCTATAATGGCAGTATTTAGTACAGCTGAACCCTCTATCAGTGTAACTTGAGGATCTTAAGCCAAATGCAGGCAAGCTTTTGCCAGGATAGCAAGTGTTGGCTAAGACAGCATCCTCCCTAAGCAATTTGGTTACACCACCAAATGCTGCATGTAGATCTGTCAAATGAAGAGAGGGGATTTTTTCACTTTGTTTAGCTCTTTGAGGAAAACTGTGCAAGCTGTATGGTTAGCAAAAATCCCTCCTGCTGCTGCTCCACATTGCATCTCCACGAGAGGGCTCTGCTGGCGTGCCACACGGGCCCAGCCGGAGCCCAAGCCAGAGCCGGTGCCAGCTCCCACAGGTTCCTCCTGTCCCTTGGAACTGCCTGATTTCTCTAGGACAGTCCCTCGTAAACCCTCAGACTAGCTGAAAAAAAGACAAATACACAAAAGCCAAGTCTGAAAAAAAATATGCAAATACACCAAAATCAAATGTCCACCATTTTTTCAGCCAGTGATGACAGTTACAAAGGTTTTGACCCGATACAGAGATGTATCATGAACCTCTTTACAGGATAAGGGCCAAAGTTTGCAGTGAGAAGTTGAACCCTGCTACAGGGCAAAAGACATAACCAACATGTCACAAACTTTGCTGTCACGAATTAATGTGAGATTCCAGTGCCTTTGGTCTTTCATATGCCTTAGAGCATCATTCGCTTGATCTTCTACTCCATGGCTGCTCTTTCTCCCTCAGCTGTGTAAAAGCAGGTGAACAGAGTTCATCTGTTTCTCATCTGGACAGTGCAGCGTTTACCCACTTCATTAGAGCACCAAAACGGTAAGATCACTTTATTTCTTGTTTGCCATGGTACCACTGACCTCATACTTCCTTGTAAGTGAACAAGCTCAGTCCGTGTAACTGAGCGTAGGTGAAAGGAAAACCGAGGCTAGGGCTTTTCCCAATGTGCTCAGCATAAAATCTTCCTGCACTGAATGGTGACATTTCTGAAACAGAAGTTGATGTGCACAGCATCAGGAAAACAGAACTAGGTCACTCTCATGTCTAGAAATAAATTGCATGTTTCACCATAGCAAGTGGTTGGCTTTATATATTGGGAAGTTGTGTAATATTATTAGTTTTCTAATAATATAACTAATTTCTAGGTTTTTTATCTAACAATTACAGAGGTTTTGCATGCCTAAGGCTGACTACACAGTGGGTTTTTTTCTGTTTTTGCATCTATATGGAATATTTCTGCACTCTGCAAACTGTGTTTTCAAGACATTCTTGTGAAAACAGCTTCAGCAGTGTGAATTAACTGCAAGCCTAAAATCACCTTTCGTAAACATGGCTTATGAATTTCAGACTTCTACAGTTTTATTCAAATCTCGTGGACGTCACCCAGGCGAAGGACCTTGTGAATGGGGCTAAAGACATTTCTGCAGGGATCAGGAACAGAAATGAATGTAAAAGATTCAACTCCGGTAGAGCTAACTGCTGTCATCTTAGTTCGTGTCCTGAGCTCTCACGTGAGCAGAGAGCCCACACACCAGTTCATACTCTGACTCACGTCTGGAATGAGACAACTGGCTTCCCAGGCAAGAAAACTCATGTCCAAACTAGATCTGTCTCACACACTGGTTTTGCCCTTCTAAGCAGAATGGGTACATCCAGCTCAAACTCTCGCCCGGCAGACAGAGACAGTGTGAAAGTAGCCACCAAATGTTTCTTATCCTCTGTATACAAAGGGAACCAAAGGCATATGCACCAGTCTGTGTTTTCCTGACTCGATGACTGCATTGTGCTGTGATCTGCATTTGAAGACTATTAACAAATTTCAGCTGGCTCAAAATGCAGAAGGCAGCTGCCTGCTCTTTCCTCGGCATCTCTCAAAAGACATGCAGCGCATCGTATTGCACGGAGTGCCCTGGTGCCCAGGTAATTTGTAACCCATGGGTCAGCTGTAGCCTGTGGAGTGACACATGCCTTTGTCTTTCCTGGTTTTAGAATTTGTTGCTGTTCTCTCTGAAGTTAATGATGAAGCTTACTTTGGCATCAGTGGTAGAACATTAGCTCTGAAAGAAGTACTGTTGTATGAACCCAAGTAATGGTAGAAAAGCCTGACAGAAAACTGGACCAAAAGCCTAGAACTCCTTTCCCCCTACCTTCCCACACACATACGCCTTTTAGGTCTCCATCACAACTACTGAGTTCATCTGGCAGCCCTAATCAAACCCCACATCAGTTGAAAATTCTGAGTCTTGGTGGCACGGTGGTCTCATGGAAGGACATTTGAATAGAACTTGCCATAACCCTTGGTAAGTGACTTGGAGCTCTTAATTTCCAGACCATGCTGAAACACATTCCACTTCATTTGGCTTCTCATGAAGGAGGCTGGTGATGAAGAGTAGCATTTTAGACGAAGATGTTAAAATCTGATGTTTGATTTTTTTAATTTTACTTTGTGTCACTCTGGATTTGATTGACTTTTAATATGCGTTTTGGCTGAGAGGCATAATTTAATGAACTGGAAAATAAAATTATTAATTGTCAGCATGACTGTTTAGAGATTGGAGTGCTTAGTCACTCTCTAGTCTATGACATTTTTAAAGGTTGCATGGTATTTTAGTTGCATGAGTTCTGCTAAAGTGCTGTAGAATCAGACACCTTCACCTCTCCCCTCTCAGCAACTGATAGGAGGAGAGCAGTCATTAGAATTAAAAGACCACACATGAGTTTGAAAGGGTAGTCCATAAAGGTTTTTTATAAAACCTAGAATGGATTAAAATCTTGGTAGTCAGTCTGAAACTGTAAAGTGGTGCATATAGAGAAGCATTTTTCACTTTGCAGGCATCATTCCAGCACAGAGACTTGCAGCTAGAAGTGAGTCTACCCGAGGTATCGATCACTTTAGGTGTATGTGCTGCTGACTTCTGGTGTAAGGGGAATATCTGGAATTGCGTAAACACTGCCGTGGTATTCATATTACTATTTCTGAAATGAAAGAGACAAGCAGAAGAAAGAAGAAATGTGTTAGCCAGGCACAGTATCCTCTCTTCTGAGTAAGCAGTCTGCACCGTTTTTAGGGACAGACCCAAAGCTGATCCAAATGGAAGCCTTTTGCAGCTACGATGGTGGCCTATGGCAAACACCAACCTGTGCCTTATATGCCCCATATTTCTTTCCTTGAAATACCAGGCAGGAATCAACGCTCTTGTCCCAAACCCACAACATATACCTATTCCATTTTTGTTTCAGACTGCAGTCTGAAGTCCATTTGTTCAGGATTTCAAATATCAAACAGCTTTCTACAACCAGGTAGCGAGACATTGGGAAGTCCTGCTTATTCCCTACAGTAGCATGTTTAGCTTTGAAAATACGATCTCTGTAACGTGGCATGTGGGGTTTTGCCTACTCCCTGAAATTCCTAGGATAATTCTGCCATGGGTGCTGCTATAAAATTCCATGTTGAGAATTGTGTTCCATTGTCTTAATGACTTGCTTTTCACATTCTTCTGCACCTAATTAGATTCAGATCAAATGAAGTCATAAGTGCCTAGGGATAAAGAGAAACTCTTAAAGGGCAATTGGCTCCGACAATGCAAGCCTCTAAGGGGAGTTTGAAGCAGATGCAGTGATTAATTGGTTATTTGAACTTCGTGTGCTGAACTGTTCTGACAGGACAGGTATTTTCATGCCAACTGGCTGACTCCATTGCAAAAGCAGTTCAGTTGCGTAAGAAAAGTACAGCAATGAAATGAAGAGATGGCCGTTTTATATGCACATGGGGAGAGCATCATCAAAAGTAACATATGGCAACTGTGCTCAATATTTAATAAAGAGCTGTAATAATTACTGTGGGGACTTTAAGAGCATATTTCTAAGGTCTACAGTGTGCTGAATATTTGCCCAAAAAGGGGCACTGTTAGAAACAGTATGTCAAGTAACAGATATTTAGCTGAAAAATCTGACATCAGTAATCTAGAAGCAACTGTTGAAAAATGGAAATTACTCTGTATTATGATGAGGAAGTCTTAGAGAATAAGAGCAATGGCACTGGGAGCAAATGTAAGGTCCATCAGGACCCATGTTATTGTTGAGAAGCCATGCCCAAGCATTGGTACCTGTTGCCTCCAGTTCTTTATGGGGTTGACAGTATTAGGATAAACTTCTGAAATGTCAGTATGGTCCTATTCTGCTCCAATTAGCCAGTGTTGAAAAGAGACTTGTGCTGGGTTGACCTTGGCTGGATGCCAGGTGCCCACCAAGTTGCTCTATCACTTCCCTTCTCAGCAGGATGAAGGGGGAGAAAATAAGATGGAAAAGAACAAGATAAAGGCAGTTTAATAAAGCAAAAGCAAAAGCCACTTGTGGAAGCAAAGGAAAACAAAAGCTATATTCTCTACTTCCCATCAGCAGGCGATGTCCAGCCACTTCCCGGGAAGTAGGGCTTCAGCACACGTAGTGGTTGCTCTGGAAGACAAACATTGTAATAAAGAATGACACACACACCCCACACACCCCTCCCCTCTTTCTCTTAGCTTTTATTGCTGAGCAGATGTCATATGGCATGGAATACCCCTTTGGTAAATCTGGGTCAGCTGTCCTGGCTGTGTCCTGTCCCGAGTTCTTGCCCACTCCCAGCCTACTGGTGAGGGGGGAATGTTGGAGAGACAGCCTTGATGTCGTGCAAGCACAGCTCAGCAGTAGCCAAAACACTGGTATGTTATCAACACCTTTCTAGCTACCAATATAAAGCACAGCACTATGAGAGCTGCTATGGGGAACATTAACTCCATCTCAGCCAGGCCCAGTACAAGACTCCATCCATACTCTACAGCTTCCACTCAGCTTCACAATGCAAACTCTCAACCTCTGTTTCACTTACTAACTTGGGAGAAAAACACCTTCAGCAAGAGAAGGGATTTCACAACTTGGTTGCTTCCAGGCTGTAACCGTACATCATTTCGGTAGTATTACTTTGACCTTCCACATATACTGTCTTGGTCATGTACAGTTTGTTCTGAGTTTAGCTGCTAACAACCACCTCTGGAATCTCTTTGGGCTCCGCTATTGGAAGTATTTTGCATAACAGACTTTCTTGTAATGGACCTCTTCCCATCATTCCCTTACAGCCACATCTTTTGTACTGTCAGACTTACATCCTGGCATCGGTTCCTTAATATTTCCTTGTTTTGTACATTGCCCTCTCTTTCTTCTCTTTTTGCTTTGCCTTTCCTTTTCCCTACTGCTGTACCCTGTGCAGACATGTGCCCTCTTGCCCTAACATTTTTTTCTTCTATTTTTATCTCAATTATTTTTATATATATGTATATATATATTAACAAAATACACACACAGGTATGCACAAGGCCTGAACTAATAAGACTCCTGAAGGAAAAGAAAAATAAACATATTAACACATTATATTTTTTGCTCTCTTCTCTTTGTTCTTCCCACGCTCTTGATTTTTGGCTTGATCTGTCATGAATAATCAAACCATATAAATACATTGGAGTAGGAGCTATATCCTTTATCAGTAGAGCACCTAACACAATTTTAGATGCTATATAAGAGCTACAACACATGATTGAAAATATTTGCCTTAAGAACTCAATGATATAGGTACTTAGCATTCAGACTTGATTATCTTTCTTACGTTAGGCAATTGGCTCTGAAGTAAGAACAGCGATAACAACATATGGAATTAGTCAGTTTGTATCAGTCAAGGGACTCTCTTGGTTCATTTATAGTTTGTTTAGATGGAAAAAAAATCAAGTCATCTTTACTGTTTCTCTACAACTTCTGCCTGGCAGTAGAATACTCCTGCACTCAAGATTACACACTTAATTTATAGGGGAAGAAGAAGAGCAGAACTTGTAAGGTGCAAATACTGATATACATACTATATTTCTCTGTAAAAACGGTTGAGTGCTTTACATTTCCCTGTTTTCACATAAGATTTTGCTACTGTGCACACCCAGTGATAAGCTACAGGAGTGCCCCAGTCACTGGATCCCTTCCCCAAGCAAACCCACTAAACTCACAGGGCTTGTACGCCCTTTTACCATATCCCATGCTCAGCATGGGAGACACCAGCCTTGCCCACAACTTAGTGGTTAGCAAACTTGCCCAGGATGTTTGATCTGTGGGTCTGAGTCTCTTCGGGTGCCTGTGCCAGGCCTGAAAGACAAGTCTCTTCCCACGCTGCAGAAGTGCTGTGACCACTGGAATATTTGCAAGGCATGGAGAATATTACAGCAGGCGTGAAGGAGGCACTTAACTGTGCTGAGAGGGACAATAGAAAGATCATACGACAACTGCGGTCTCTAATAGATACTGAAGAGAGGCAGAACTTCAAATATAAGTTTCCCTTTGGGTTTTCCTACGACATCCACCTACTTGGCATTAGACGAATCTGGATTTCTATGCCACTAGTCCTCTGTTCACTGCATATGAAATTCAGTCAGGACTATTAAACACTGCCCAAAGAACCAGATACCTAACCGTTAGCACGGCAAAATCAGAACCCTTCTTTGAAGCTGGTCTCTAGCTTTGTAACTAGAGCAATTGGACAGTGCATTAGAAAATGCACAGAGTGAGGCCTTTTCAGACCAATTTGTTGCCAGCTGCTAATGGCTTAATACAATTATTATTTAATTAAAAACACTGAGGTGTTGGAAGAAAGCAACAAGCCTGATTTTTTTATTTCGTATCATACTCTTAAAGGGTATGTTTAAGGAATGCTCAATGCAAAATTAGCTTTAATGCAGAACCTTTACAGCATTATGAATAATGCTACATTATTAAAAGTGAATCAGTCTGAAAAATACAGTTTTACAGTCTTGCTGCTGGCAAAATATTTGCATTTTATTCATCTGTTGTGACGAGCATGGACCTTCAGGTTATCATTTTGTTTCAATCTAGTCTTACATTTCACTTTGCAGACAGGATCAAGTTTTAGCAAGCACTGAAGGGAATGTGGTTAAACTCCCTTTCACTATATTTTTTTTATACAATAGAAACATGTGAATGAAATTCCAGTTTTGCAATTTCTTCCAGCGCTAGACAACACAGCAAAGCTAGGAAAAGTAATCATCCCCTCCTCAGATATGAGGGCTTTGGATCCAAAATTACATCATGAAACCTTTCAGTTAGGCTGACATTCCAAGAGCACGTCAGAACAGCACAGGTCAGCCATGATGCCAAATATAAACCCATCTATAAGAGGCACCCCTTGCATTGTGTGGCTGTGGAGTGAGTACAGAGGATCAGGGAATCAATCTGATTAGAACTAAATCAGAAACAAACAATCCAAATGATCAGACAAAACCCCACCCTTCTATGTTGTGTCCCCCTCCCCAAGAAAACAGTCTATGCAAAACCCTGGTTAGTGTTAACCCAGGTCAGTTCCCTGACCACATACAACATAGGATAGGTTTCAAATCAGACTCCTAAATGTACTTGTCTCCAGAGTTGGAGTTTAAAGGTGGGCCCCTTACAGGGCGTCTGAACCTCCATTGCAGTCAGAAGAGACCTAGGCAAGAATTCAGTGGGTACCAGCTAGTATCTCTGATGCCCTAGGATATCTAAGCTACCTCCGTGGAGCTTGCATGTCTGTTGCAAGATCTAAGGGAGAACCATGCCCTTCCAGATAGGTAGGAACCTGTCTAGGAATATGCATGACACTAGATATTTATGGTTAGCCAACTGAGTACGAATGCAGACACTTAAAAAATTTACCCATCTCAATCTCAAGCTGAATCCCAACCCTAAACTGTCTTAACCTACAGCAGAAACCCACTCACAAACACACCGTCAAGCACCAAGGAGATGGGCAGTGCAAGCTGTAGTTATTGCTCAAAGCCAATGGGAGGAAAAGCCTTCTTTCTTACAAAAGAAATACTTCTGAGAGCTAAAAGTGTTAAAGGAACTAGTGCCAGAGAGTTAAAAGAGGCCACAGAAATGGTTACAGAAGAAAGAGAAAATGCCTATCGATTGCTGATGGGCACTAAACTAGAATGTTACTTAGACAATAGCACTTCTTTACCCCTTTAGATCCTTCAGACACCCAAGGTAGCGTAGCTGTAGCTACAAACCAAACAGTTTTACACTAAACACAGAGACACAAAGAGACCTCTACAGCCACACTAACATTCAGTAACTTCAAGAAGACTTCACTGAATGGAAATCTCCTTGTGCTCTAGAACGTGGGGGTTTTGTTAATAATTATCATGCTATTAGTAAAAGCAACAACAATAACCTTTTACTTTTAGAACAGAAGAGGCCATTCATTCCCCTTTAGTCCTGCAAAGCCCTCTGGGGAAAGAGGTCCAGCCCAAGATGCATCTTCTTCTCTTGACCTGTAGTCTCTATCTCAATTCAGATTAAATTATTCTGGAACATTTTCTATAATTAATTTGAGTTCCTTACTCCACAGATTAAATCAAATGACTCAAAGTGCTTCTGGACTCAGACTGTGATGAAGGCAGCCCCAGAGGCTCAGCTCCCACTGGGACTATGCTGTCTGGCAGTGGCAGTGAACTCTGAGGAATGGGAGAGTAAGAAAGTTGAGGTGAAGTTCCCTCCACTTCTAAAGCACTAACATGACATAAATTCAAACATATGTGATTAAAAAGGAGAAAACTGTATTCCAAGAATGTAAACTGCTGCTGACTGTAAGACTTCACAACCAAATACATGGATAAGCTGAACCAAACAAGGATGAGAAGTCTAATTCCCCTCAAATTCATGACTTTAACCTCAATTCTTTTTTTTTTTCTGATTTGATCCGAATGCCTCACCTACTATTTCATAAAACTTGTGGACAATAAGTTTCATTTGAACATTTCACCTCTAATGAAAATGATCATTCACACATCTCTCTACTTAGGTGGGATTTCTGTGACTATCTTCTTACAGTGGGGAAAGGAGAAAAAACCTATTCATTCCCTATTGCCATCTGGACCTTCCCTTCCCAGAGGTTACTACTACCTTTCCCTCATATCACTTCTCTGAATAGAGACTGAAAACACAAGCTGAAAAACGAACAAAGAACGTTCAGGAAGCACAAAACCCTCCTTCAATATAAAGTTTAGTGATTTTTTTTTTTTCCAGTAAGCATCATTGCACAATTTTTATACATGAGCACTGAAGGCACCAGACAGCAGCTCATGGTAGAAGACAAAGAGCATAAACCTTGTGCAGAGCGGCTGATTTGAGAGCTGGGAGCAGCCAGCCAGTCTCAGGCAGCATGGGAAGAGCTTCCTGGGAAGAGTTGTTCCAACTCAGAAAGTCACTGACTCGGCTAAAACCAAACCTAGAAGCAAGGACTTGCCTGCAGGGGCACCATGGGTAGGAGGAAAATTGGATATAACTCCCACTTTTTTCTCCTGTTCTTCTTGACCTATTCATTTTGTATTTTCTCTGTGTAGTAAATGAGATCCGCTTGTGTAACAAATACTGCCTTTTGTATTTAAAAGTCCCTTTGGCCTTCTTTGGGACACTGACTATAAAAGGAAAGTTGAAGCCAGGGGACTCAAAAGCTCATTCATTTAAACTTTCCATAAAATTTTCAGGTAATAAAGTTCAAAATGTAAATTCCGAACTGGTCAAGGAAACCATGACTGTTAGTGAAATAACAGGATCAAAAACTGCTGGGCAATGTTATAATAGCTTTGCTCATATTGCAGGTGTCTTACTGGGCATAGAAACAAGACTGCAAGTCAAGAAGCACATTTGAAATAATAAGGTATTTTTAAAAGCCATATAAGTATAATAAAACATGAAAATCAGAAACTCTACCACATGAAATACGAAGTTATATCTTCTCTGGAAATCATCCATTATTCTGTCCAAGAAGATGGACACTCTGCAGGTGCGTTGGCTTTACCTTCTGAGAATTACCTTCAGCTGCCTACAAGTGGGTAAGCACATGAAGGTGTAATGAGAACTTCTGAAGGAGACCTCACAAGGACTTGAAAAAAGAAAAAAAATGAGCTTCCTCCTTAGTTCTTAGTCAGGCTGAACACCATTAGGGATGATAGACACTTCTGCTAAAAACTCTACAATAATAAAATATTTCACATGGAGAGGGCCAGTCCTTTCAGGAAAAGGCACTTAATTATCTTCAGACCATACCAACAGGCCGAAGGTACATTTTTTTTTTTTTCCTGTAACAGAAGCATTTTAATGTTACAGGTACAGCTATAGTGTATTGAACTTCTGTGCAGAAGGGTTTCCCAGAGAAATCAGATAAGGATGGTCCAACCTGCTTAGTCAAACTTTGCAAAGATTATTAAAATGATTGACTTCACAGTAGCTGACCTTTAAGCATTGCATGCACAGGAAGTCTCCAAAGTTATTAAGTGTTGAAAATCTCATGACAAAGGTAACAGAAAATACACAAGTAACAGAAATGCACGTTCAAGGTATTCTTCAGGTATGATTTTAATTTCAGTCATTGCTAAATTGTTACTGAGTTACTTATTGTCACCCAAATGTCGGCTCACCAAATAATCACTAAGATCAGCTTAGTGTATCTGTTCGCTAAGCTCACCTACATAACAGCTGCCTTCGGAAGCAGAGAAGCTAATCAAAATGAAAGACAGCTAACATAGCCATGGTCCCGTGCCTAACACTAAAACACCACTTTGACTTACAACGGGAGAATCGGAGCTGAACTGGTCTAAGTTTTCTCATATAGAGAAACTAAGAGAAAGTAGATGCTTCAGAGGAGTACTATAAATAAATGTAAAATAAAGACCTTGTTTGAAACTTGTCTGAAATTTTCAATATACTGTTATTTTTGTTTTCTTGGAAAAAATGTTCTGCCAAACAAAGTCTTTGCAAGCAATTTCAAGCCTTGTAATTCTTTGGGAAAACAAATTGTGTCCATTACTTCATTAGAAGCAGGACAGTATTACTTCCAGATTCTTTTTTTACCAGTGTGGTGTGCTAGATGCCTACACCCAGGCTTTTCTCTGCATAATGTTACATTTTCCATAAAATTAAAATCCAAAGATCAGGTAGTCAAGGTAGTCATCCTCAAAGTTTTTACACTTGTGTTTTGCTGTATCACGGAAATTTGTTGAACCTGGAAAGTCTTAAGTTCCCAAGTTGAAGAAAAGGTTCTAGTTTATTCAAAAAAGGAAACGAAAAATTTGAAAGGATAAGCCTCAATGCTACGGAAGAGCTTGCAAGCTTAAGTCTTGATACTCTGACAAGAGATTACAGAATTAAAACACGTTTTTAAGTCAATTCTCAATTTATTACCTTGGAGCCCTTTATTTTCAGCCTGGCAATGGACTTAGTGCATGATCTCTAATGCTTGTTTGGCAGCACTGGTTCCCCAGTGATTAAGTTACATTTGGCATCAAAAGGGCTACTTTTAAAATAAATCATACACTTAATGCATATGTGAAGCCAGAATAGGATTTAAGGAAAACAATAACGAACACTTGAGTACTACCTATGAGCCAAACAGATGACTCTTAAAGGCCCTGATTCTTCAGACATCTTCAACGTGCAGTACTTTACCTAGTTTGATTAGTCATGTTGAAAATAACGGGACCTTTTGTGTGCACCAGTGTTCGAAAGACGTGCAGCTAAATTGGCAGGAGCTACTGTATATCTATTCTTAGTTAAACGGGCTGAAAATCCCCAATCGGTCTCTGAATCCTTGACAGTTTTGAATTTTTTTCTCTTTATGGGTACTGTTCTGGATGTCAGCTCAGTTCTCTGCTAACTCAATTGCTTTGGATGATTGTCTCTGTTAAAGTGAAAACAGCAATTTTCTTTAATCTGCAGCTTTTAAAATATATTTCCCATAATTACCTGTTGTATGGTATTTCTCCCTCAGTATCTGCTCTGTAATTTGCAATGGATTTCTAGCTGCTTGAGAGGGATCTGCAATACCAGTTCATTAAAATATTTTGGATTAATCTTCATGAATATTTGGTTTTGTAGCAAGGCTGTAGATTTATACAAGACAATGTATCTGGCCTCAATCGATTCCATAGTTGTCCTTTATGATATTAGTTTAATTCTGTCCCTTACGGATAACTAATACCTGCAGCAGCTGCAGGTCTTCCTTTAGGGACACTTTTTGAAAAACAGATACATTGAAGTATCTCAAAGAGGAAAATGCATCCAAACATTCTGGTTTTCTAACTTATTAAAATTCATGTAGTTTGCAAAGACACTGAGATAAACTGGTTCAACTCCCAGTTAGGAATGAAAGGGAGATGTGTTAGGGAATCTAACAAAACTCCTGAGAGAAAGGGGTTCAGCCTGGCTAAATCCAGCTGCTTTCCACCATCACTTATCTACTTCTGGAGGAGCCTTAATTTCATTGTATGCTTCATTATCTAGCATGAAAGCTCTCAGACCCTCTAATACCTCTTCCTGGAAGGGAAATGCTTTTTTCCCACCTGAGGCTTTACTGCCTGGTAGTGCATTTGGATAGGCAGCATTTAAGTCCAGACAGCAGCCTGGAAAGTTAGTTGTTCTCAAAACTGACAGCAAACTTCTCCTGACCTACTGATGTTCTTTTCCCTGTCCCCACAGATCTTGATAAAGATGTTTGAGGGGATCATGGAAAAGGGACTGGTCTGGGTGCCGGTCTCTCTTTCTCTCTTAATTTGAGAAATATAGCAAAAATCACAAGCCCATGGGTAATGGGAAGCCATCTCCTTGCCTAGTGGGGAGAGGAGTCTCCTGTCTCCTGCCGCTGGGGGTCTGCCTTTTGCAAGAAGAGTCTGAACTTTACAGAGGACTGTTGCTGCTTGGAAACAAAACCAAGCCCAAAAGTAAAGTTGTCTCCCATAGGCAAGTGCCATAATCGTGAGGCCAGAGCCAGGCTTTTGCTCGACTGCTTTCATAGAGTCATAGAATGGTTTAGGTGGGAAGGGACCTTAAAGATCATCTAGTTCCAACTCTGCTCTGTGGAGTCTCCCACTCTGGAGACATTCAAAACCCACCTGGATGCCATCCTGTGCAACCTGCTGTAGGTGACCCTGCTCAGGCAGGGGGGTTGGACTAGATGATCTCCAGAAGTCCCTTCCAACCCTGACCATTCTGTGATTCTGTGATTCTGTAATATCAGCAATCCGAATCATCCCTTAAAGCTGCCTAAATTCCACACAGGGTCAGAGGGAATGACTTAAATTAAGCATACAGGGTTCAACCAACATGGATTTTATGTAACTTTTTAATGGCATGGATTCAGAACCCGGAGGATAAGTTCCCATCTAGCCATGGAACAACAGAATTGGCTAAGAAAGAACTTAAATGCCTATTTTGCAACACACATCATGATCAAACTATTCTGTGATTGCAAGAAGTCAAGTCAGGTGACTTAGCTTGGTAAAAAGATGGCTGCATTTTGCTGGAGAGATAGGTTTTTTTACATTATTTTATGTATAAGATGCTCTTGGAAAAAAAAAAAAGACAAGACACAGTGAAGAATCCTTTCCAGATACCTATTTGTATTCAAGCATCCCTTTATCTTCATTTTCCACATTCTTTTACCTTCTTTTCCATTAAGACAGGGAAGATGAAAGTCTCACAGCTGTTGTGGTTTGGCTAAATTCTGTGGCAAGTTGCAATCTAGAAGCTATCTACAGTTTGCCATGCAGATGGCAGGGATCACTCTGATTAACATGCAGTTAATCTCATAGATATGTAGCTGAATAGAATGTGAAAAGCTCAGGCAACTGTTTGGACAACATGGGCTATAAATGGATTTCATTAGTACTGCACTAATAACTCAGTGCATTAGCAGAAAAAAAAGCATATAGGAAACACACGATGGAAGTCTTCATCACAGTACTTGTTTGTTTCCACTCTGGGGTGATAGAGTACAGGAACTGATGCCTCAGTTACTGAGGTTGGTGTGCAAAAGTAATACAGAAAATAACAGATAAATCCAGACCATTTTTTTCTTATTAATTATGAAATTATATGAATTTTTTTTAATTCTTCTGCACAACTATGTAACTTCCATTCACCCACTTTAGGATCAGTGAACAAAATGGATCCTGATTCATGTGTTATTTGCCAAACTCCATTTTTATATTGAAGTTAGGATGTCATAAAATATGGGATTACTGATGAGTGTCAGGACAACTAAAACAATTTTCTACAATATACATTTCTCTTAAAAGGCAGGCAGCAGGAAGAAAAGAAGGAAAGGAATTATTTTACAAGAAGGATTTTTCAAACAGCCACGGACCTGAGTGTTGCATTCTCTCACTCTGTATAACCACTTGAAGAGAAAAATTATGGGGAAAATGCACAAAGAAACTGACTTACTGGTGGATTCCTNCCCCCCCCCCCTCTTTTTAAAGCTCTTTGCTTATATAAGACTTATGGGGAAAAGCAGTGCTGCTGTGGCTGGATTGTCACTGGGACAGTGCTAGTTCGGTGGAAGGGAAAGACGTTCTTTAGAGCGTGGTGGCAGATGCAAGTTTACTTGGGCTCTCGGGTAGAGACAAGCACCTGAAGATAGGAGCATTACAGACTACGAAATCTACTCAGGAAGCCTCCTGAACTGAAAATGGTCAGAGGCTAAGGGTGCTGGGAGAAGGGTACTGCAAATGCCTGTCCTGTTCTCCCTCTTCCCTAGGTAGCTGCTCACAGCCACCGCTGGAAACAGAATATTGGCTTAGAAGAAGCAATTGGGCTTTTCTTAGTGGGTTAAGATTTTAAAGAAAAAAATACCTGCCTCATAATTAGGCAGAAGACTAGAAAAAATTATGAGTGTCTCTAAGAAACGTTGGAAGTCTGTTCATTTAGATAAATATGTCAGTTAAACAAATTTTAACTCTGAAAAACTTACTAGGGAAATCTTCCTCATCTCTGACTTTACCAGCATAATATATGCATACAGTTCTGTAAGTCAGATCCCTCCTAACATATTTTCCCCTGGAAAGTTTCACATATTCCTTTTGTTTTCTTCACAGAGATTTTAGAAGCTCAGTTAAGATCTTACAGTGTGAAACAGTTAAGCAGTGTACAGTTATATGAACATTAACAACTAAGACTACAGAATTCATTTTATATACAAGCCTGTCTATAGTGTGTGAAATGTCTGCATTGTAATGCTGTGCAAATGAATATGAATAGTCAGCAGTGAGACTGGGTGTTACATCACACCCAGGGAACTATTATTTAGCCTGTACATAATATTTTCATCCTCAAAGAGTTTCATGAGCAACCGCTCATTCATCTCTGAAAGATGCCTCAAAGCCAAGCAGGTAAATATTACCATATCTGCTTCTAAACATGAAAGACAGAAAGACAGAAAGGGCAGGGAAGTTAAGTGATGCGCCCAAAGGCAATCAATAAAAGAAAGTCAGTATCAGAGACATAATTATAAGCCGAGCACACTTAATTATATCTAGACTGCATTTAGAGGAGGAGCCTGAGGCCATGCAAGTCTAAGTACTTGTGTCAGCACTGCAAACATGAGGTTGTGGTGACCTTTGGAAAAAGGCATGGAAAGAAATTTTGGATCATACTATCCCTTAGTGCAGCATGCCTGATCCAAACACCTCTGTAACTCCTTTCAGCAATGTTTCCACCATTCCTTGCAGTATGATAAATGCACACAGAATTATCCTGAGATCCCTGAGCACCTCTGCTCTATGACTGAGTCGGATTTGTTGACAAAATAAAAACTCCTACTGTCAGCAGTATGGATTCATGAGCTCAGTTAATGATGGGGAGCAAGCTGGGCTGGACCTGATAGTTTCCTATCCTGAAAGCATCAGGTGGGTGTGGATGCCACCTCTAGCTCTCATGATTTGACCATAAGACTCCATTTTCCCATCCCTGCTCCTTTTATCGCTGTCACTTCCATTATGTGGAATCTTTCTCAAAAGTTCAGCCTTTCTTTGAAGCTTACTGTTCCCTGTCTGCCCCACAGAAAAAAAATAATCCTTTGTTCATGCCCATATGAAATGTGGCTCTGACTGTTGCCTATTGACTGTTCCCTCATAGTGAGGGAATTAATCTCATTCTCTTAAGATCATCATCTCTTCTTTCTACTCCTTATTAGCTTCATTGCACAAACTCTTCATAGGAGCCCTACATTCTCCATAGCCTGTCTGCACAGCAGCACAGTTCTACTTCATCTCTCACAAGCTTCATTAACTAATTTTTCAAACTTCTTCTATGCCTTTTTTCTCCAATCACACCTGTGCAGTTCACGTCACCCCTTTCTCCCTTCTACATCAGCTCTTCTACAGAGCAGCTAAAAAAAATATCTTTCTTTCTCCTCTCCACCTCTCATTCCTTTCACCCAAGTCCTCTGCACTGCAGCAGAACTCCCATCTCAGCATTCTTTCCCTGCTCACCAGAAGCTGAATACACCAAGAATATTAGCATAATTGAGTAACTCAGATGACTGCAACCAGGTGAAGGTTTGGGGTTTTGGAAAAACTTTACCCTGTTCTGTCTTAACCTCAGCCCATCCTTCTCCACACACAGTCAATTCCTTGATGATTTGTATCCTCGGTTTTTACATCTATCAAACAACATTAATGAGACTGTAGATGCTGTAGGGCAGAGCACTTGGCTTACTTCTGCTCATTTTTCTAACACAGTGATTGACTACACAAAATAAGAGCTGCGCAGTTCTTTATAGTTCTGTTCCTTCTAATTTACCATTCAAAGGTGGTAAAACTTAGAGGATCCAGTGAACCGAGTGAAGGGAGGATCTCCTTGCCTTAGCAGACAAACATCCAGAGCTCAGACATCTCTTTTCTACAGGCAAAAAAAGACAAGAATTGCCAAGGCGTGCCAGCTTACTTATTCACACAAAAACACAAGCTTTCAGGTGCTATTCCTTCTGTTTTTCTGCCCTTGTGGCCAACAGTGCACAAATACACACTCAATCTCTTTCAGCATTAGCAAGCCCATTTTAATTGATTCATACCCGGGACTTTGTGGAAAAAAATGATAAGGAAGAAGCAAGTTTAAAGGATTGAATTGCCTAGCCCTCAGAAGCATTCCTGGGTTTTGTTTGGTCTTTCTTTATTGTATTTCTTTTTCTTCCTTAGTTAAGGAAGAATAGTGCAGCCTGGAAAGCTGAGCTTATCTCTGCTTTCAATGAAGAAACCTTGTCAGTAGAATTTGTCGATGAGTGACAAAAGCGAGCCCACAGAGACCCACTGGTGGGATCCTTTTCTGAGATGAATCTTTTCTGTTTGCAGATATTTCCAACAGTTAAAGCAATTCACTACTGAGAGCCGGTCTGAATGGTTGCAAAACACTTTGCAACCCTGCAGAAATACACAGGAGACGGTACCTCCAGCACCGTAAATGAACGTATCACTCACAACTTCAAAGGAACGAAGATGTTTCGCACCAGGTGAAGACCCAATCCCATAGGAATTTCCTGTTGTGGCGGTGTTCAGTCGCTGTCGCATGTCTGACTTCAGCTGATCTGGATCAAAAAGGTTCCCAGTCCCAGCTGCTTCTCACTGTCTTTTCTGAAGGTTATCCCCCCCGTTCCCCACGCTCCCCCTCTGATATGTGTACATAATTGTTCCCTAACCCAGTTCAATCAAAATGAAACAGGTTAGGAAAAAACCCCTACTATTTAAAGTGTGTGAGCTAACCTGGATCATTTTGACTGAACTGGGTCAGGGAGTGATTATACGTGCAGTTATACCAGCTGAGCGAAAAGGAAGGGAGACAATCTATTTGCTTGGCTTAGTAACAGTCAGAACAAGCCATAGGATTGCAGCTCAGAACAAGCCATAGGATTGCAGCTTTATTTGACCAGTACTCATAGATCGGCTTTGGATGGTAGCAGTTGGCACGTGGTCTAAGAGATGTTTCACTGTGCACAGCCACTTTCATTTTGATGCGGTTTCTGCAGCAAAATGCCCCAGCAAATCCTCACAAAACCCTAATGGAGTGGGTAAGTGGGCATTTTAGGTCTCCCAACATGCTGATGTCTTGGGAAGTCCCGCCACACACGCTAAGTACCGGCAAAACCCTGCAACCGAAATGGTTTAGAACAGTGCTGGGGGAGATTCAGGGCAAAAGTTAACATGGATGTCTTTGGAAATCAGCCCGATGGTTTTATTCTGGTAGATAGAGGCAGCCCTCTTTTATCTGCTCTGAAGAGGAGAAAGGATGTGCTCTCACTGTCGGCATGCAAATGTTACTGCGTCTTGTCTAACAGATTTAACTATTCGTCAAGTGAGGACAGTTAATGTAGACATTTGGGTTTAACAGAAAGCACAGTCATTGTCAAAAGCTTATTTTATATAACGAGTTTGTACTCTGTCTGACCTTTTACTGAGCAGAAAGGAAAACCATGGCAGGCCCTGTGTGGTCTTGGATGTCTACTTTTTAGACACACAGAAAGTTAGGCCTTTCCAGAGCTGGAGCTAATATTATTACTGTGAAGCTTATTTCCTTCTTGAAAGAAAAAAAAAAAGAAAAAGAGAAACCTTTAATGTTTTTTTTTGTTTGATCTGTTACATAGAAACATTCTTCACTACAACTACTCTTCCTCAGTTCTCTGTTATCCAGGTGCTGACAAGGGTATAGGAAATACTGTCCCAAATAAACCGACATTCTGGGAACTACCTGGGTAACAACAAAATGGCAGCCCAGAGCAGTAATAGTCCTCGTTTGCCTAATTTCCCTGGTGTCTGCTTCTTATCAGACTCAGGGCAGGAAACCATCTCGTCTTGCAGACAACATCACCTGGATGCAGCATGACCACGCACTTTGAAGAAGGTCCCTGTATCCCCAGTTCGGTGGCTTCGTGGCCATACAACATTAGTGATTCAACTCATCTGTATCTATCTCCTTTGTAAAACAGTCTGAAGGATATCATGGTCTCAGGTGAATCAGAAGGCTGAACTAGAGGCAACTCAAAGCATTTAGTACAGATGCACAGAAAATATTAATAAACATTAAGGGCAGCTGCCCGTTAGTGCTATTTGAAAATCCTGCCTGAGAGCTTTGGTTCACAATCCCTCTGAAATTCCTCACCTCTTCAGAGGCGAGGGTTAACCCCAGCTGATGGCAGTTTAGCCAGCCAGGAGCTGTGGAGTGTGAGGAGCTGCGCGCTGAACGGACTCCACAGTGGGTTGTTAATCTTTCCCGCAGGAAAAGGGTGGACAGCTGGAGGCAGTAACCTCTTTGCCATTGTAGTTAAATCCATCAGAGACTGTGAATCAGAGCCCTTATTATTTTCCACATGAGTGTTCCCCATTTATGCTCTGATGAAACGACGCATTCAACAGAAAACAAAATGAAGTGCTGAAAGCATTAAACTCTTTAATAACAGGAGACACTGCAAGTTTTTGTCATTAATCTGCCATAATTAGGAGCTCCTGTTAATGTCTTTCAAAATACAGAATATTGAAATGTTATTACTGGAAATGTTATCACAGAATGATATGGTGGGATGCAGAATCTCATCTACACCCTATCTTGCGCTCCTGCCTTTGTCGTGAATTAATGTAGGAGTAATACAAACATAAACTTAAAATAATACAGTTTGAAATTAAAGTTTAACTTCCAGAATTCTGGTGGGTTTTTTTCCCTGTAAAAAACTTTTCAAAATAGAGGGGATTGTCCTTGTTTCAGCTGGGACAGACTTAATTTTCTTTCTAGTGTTTGTTGTGTTTCAGATTTCGTATGAAAGTAATGTCAATAATACATATTGCTTTAGTGGTTGCCGGGCAATGTTTATAGTTTTCAAGGGCTATTTTTCAGCTTCCCATAGAAGCTGAGAAGAAGCCTAGACAGAATGATGGAATGACCAAGGGAATATTCCGTACTGTAGATGTCATGCTCAGTATATAAATGGGGTTAGCTGGGGGGTGGGTACTCGCAATCACTGCTCAGGATGGTGCCAATTCACCGGGCAGTGAGAGTGACTTGTGTCATTATTATTATTGTTATTACTGTTGTTCTTTTCCCTTTCTGATATTGTTCTATTAGACTGTCTTTATCTCAACCCATGAGGGTTTTTTTTTCCTTTCCCCTCTCTTTCTCCCTTTTCTCCCTGCCCTTCTGGGGGAGGAAGAGGGGGGTAAGCGAGTGGCTGCGTGGTCCTAGTTGCCAGCTGGGGTTAAACCATGACAGCGGTGTGAGGGGAAGATCACCTGTTTAACCCAAACAAAAAAAAAATGTCTGGTTTTGACTCCAAACTGAGATGAAGTCAAATTTCAAAGTTAATCACAAACTGAAACTTCAGAGTTTCAACTTGTGCTTGAAGCCATGAAAGAAAAGCGATAAGAAAATGTGACATATTTACATGGAAAGAGGGAATTGGTTTCAGGTTGCCTGATTTTAGCCCACATAATGTGGACAGACTTGGCTAGCTTTATCATTACATACAATTTTTGTTGAATTCATACGGGCTGAAGCTGCACTGCATGTAAATGTGTGTGTCTGTGTGTATATATGTATTTTATATATGTATTAGATGTATGTATTTAGACAGGCAAGAACAGCAATATAATAAAGAAAAAAGTATTAACTCTTAAATATACATATTTATATTATGCATGCAAGAATGACAGCAAAAGATAAGATCTCTCCTTTACAGAGCAGAACTTGCTAGATTTAACAGGCAAATGCAAAGCAAATGCTGATTTGCACAGAGACAAAAAAAAATAGACAAATATTTTAAAAAAATCTAGTCTGGAAGAGAATTCCAGCCTCCCTCCATAATACTTTTAATGATTTCCAGAAAAAAAACCAAAACAACACTTATAAACAAAACTGAATTTTCAACTTCCACGTAAGGCATGCAGCTGAAAAGCCCAGAAAGCTGATTTTTCCCTTCTTTTCTCTCACAGACATAAGTCATGCTGCTGGCTCCTTTTTGGAGCCAGGGTATTCAGACTCCCTGCCGTACCCACAACTTGGCTGAAACAGAAGGAATGGAGAGACAAGGGAAAGGCAGGGAGGGCACGGAGGCTTCCCTGCTTCTCACTAAATCTGCCTGTGGGTTCCCAAGTGGAAGACTTTTCAGCTCTCTTTCACCGCTGGGTAAAAGCAAAATTAGCGAGAGCCTGCCTGGCTGAGCGCTGCGATTTTAATTTTGTGAGATGGAAATATTGCTGACTATGCAAAAGGATGAAAAATCTCTGTCGACCCTATGTACAAACTGCTTTTCGGGCGTGTCACAAGAAATGGGATTAGTAAATAGTGTGAGGAGAGGAAACAAATTCTAAATTGTGCGTATCTTGATGGTCCCCTACAAGATGATTTTTTAATGGCAAATTCGATTTTCTTCTTGCAGCAAGAGTGGAAGTAGCATTAGGCATATGTTATCTTCCGTTTTATTGCCAGATCTTTTTCACTCTGCAAGAAAATATGACCACTCACAACTAATTATCATGTAAAATCACACTCAAGCACAGAATGTGGCAGCCACAGTGAAACTCGGGGAGATTGTTATTTATCTTTTTTATTTATGGAAGCCTTTGGTATTCTTGGCACTGTACAAAAGAGAAAAAGCCAGAAATGGTCTCTTCCCTATGGAGCCTACAATCTATGGCTTATGCTGCGCGATTTAAGACCAGCCTGAGCCTAGAGCACTGGAGAACTGCATCATTCCCTGGAGTGGGAGCGTGCCAGCTGCTGCCCTCCTTGCGAAAATAAAGCTTGCACATCTGGCGTGCTAAGCCAGCTTTGCTCTTTCCTTTGGGTCAGTGACCATCCCCGGGGATGCAGTGAAAATGTAGGATACAACAGACCTTAGAGAGAGAAGCAAAGCCACCTTGAGGCACAGGCTGTGCAGGCAGTCGTCCAGAGCAGCAGACTGCTGTGCTTGAGAAACCACCAAGATTCTGTCTGCTGTGTGTAGGACACTCTAGATTTGCTGCTGCTGGTTCTGTCGCTGAAGAAGGGGTCAAGGAGGGTGAAGCAATAGTTACTGCAATGTGGGAGCAACTCCAGTGCAACCCCTTTTTCCAGATCTCCCATTCCTGCAGCAGGGGTGGTCTGTCCCTGGCATCCCACCTTCTGAACAGCAAAACTTAACATTTTCTGAAAAGGAGACTACTCTGTATACCTGTACAATTTATGCAGTGCTGTGTAGACAGCCCCATGCTAGGGATGGATGAACAAATATATTTAAATAGTACAGTGCACTGTCTTGCAGAGATATTAGCTTGGGTCTCAGAAGCATAAATTAATAGTTTTCCACTGGGGCAAGTTTGGATGCTGCATGATGGGGACAAACTTTTTAGCAGGGCCTGTTGCGATAGGACAAGGGGTAACGGTTTTAATCTGAAAGAGGGTAGATTTACACTAGCTATAAGGAAGAATTTTTTTGTAATGAGGGTAGTGAAGCACTGGCACAGGTTGCCCAGAGAGATGATAGATGCCCCATCCCCAGAAACATTCAAGGTCAGGTTGGACAGCACTCTGAGCAACCCGATCTAGTTGAAGATGTCCCTGCTCATTGCAGGGGGGTTGGACTAGACGACCTTTAAAGGTCCCTTCCAACCCAAACCATACTCTAATTATTCTGACATGGCTATAACCCTTGCAGTTTTGGAGCCAGTTCATTTGCAGACCCTTTGGATATGCCACATGCTCCTATGCTGCCTGATGTGAATTTATCCTTTGTGATCTCCCTGCCCTCACAGCCTCAGTAGCTGAGTAATGACCCACCCCAGGCAGGTCCAAAATTTGCTAGGGCAGCTCAGACACTGAATATACGGAGTAAGCAGATGGTGTACCCAACTCAGAGTGGTTTAGATGTCATTTTATGATTAAAAACTGTGTAGTAAACATAATTCTTGCACAAGCTACTCATGGTAGGCATTTATAAAACGATATCTAAGGGGAAGAGATAATGCACGTGGGTGGTCATTAGGCAGGAGTTCAGCTACAGGCGTCCTTGGAGAGTGTGGGAAGACAAGCCTGCGAGACCGTGTGGCACTTAGAAGTGGCATCAGACAGTGGAAGTGGAGGCAGTGAGAAAGGATTTTCACACAGAGTGAGGAGTCTGCTGAGCCTTCAGAACAGGTTTGAATGCGAGTAAAAAGGCTCAAGTAAATTAGTGTAGGAATTTGGATCTTTGAAGGAGGGAGAGAGGAGAAGAACCTGATGGAGACGCTGCTACAACTTGTCCACCCTACTCCACCAGAGATCATTCAGTGAGAGACCCCCCTGGGTTTGTTTGCTGAGGGGGCAAACAGCAGAAAAGAAGCCAAATTAATTTTGTGAATATTGCTTTTCTCTAAAAGGTAGAAAGTTATGTCTTTTTTAATAAATTTTTAGTAATAATTTCATGGAGGGGGAAGAAATAGACTTGTTCTGCATATTCAGTACAGTTACATTTGTTTCTGTTCTTCCAGCTGGAGATAGAGAGGGGTAAAGATAGAAAACCAGGGTTCTTCCACTCTCCTCCCATCTTTGCTGGCATAGCTCACGATCCCAATCACACAGCGGGGAACTGCAGCGGCCCCATGTCTCTGCTCACTGCCTCCGCTTCTGCTCAGCTGCCTGGAGCCAGCCATCAGCCTTACGCATGACTCCCCCTCTCCTGTGGCACAGGGGAAAATGTGAAGAAAGAAGGACAAATCTCCAGTTCATCAGTTTGAAAGGAAGATATCATCTGTTACCAGTGTTTTAACTGTTGTGTACTGGTTGTGTGGGCAACCGGTTATTTCTGCCCTATAGCAACAGAGTGCATGGGAGACCACATACTTTGTTGTACTCTTTCAGTCCCGCAGATGCAGCTATATAACCCCATGGTACATCTTGCACAGAGTAAGTTGTCCACAAGTTATCTAGCTCTTGTTTTCTACAGAAGCCTGAATCTATCCTTATTAAAATAAAAACCCCACTATTCTTTCAGGACCTGTCTGAGGGGGAAACTGGCTAAGCAGCAATGGTTCGCACTGCACATATGTGTAAGCACTGACGTGTAGTTTGGTTCTCTTGATGTATCTTCATGAAATTTTCCTTCCTTTATAGGAAGTCATGGTCAATATAAACAATGCAGTCCTATGTTTGACTCCCTGTGAGGACATGCCAACTTAATAAACATAAAAAGGCCTGTGTGGCAGTGAGATGTTTTGTCTCAATTCCTAGGTTCTCCAAATATGAACAACTACTCAGAGTATCAAAGTTGAGGCCTCCAAGAGCTCGGCTTTTTCAGGAAGTTAGGGCTCATGTAGTTGTCCCTAAAATTGACATAGCCTGAATCTCTGGTACTTTAAAAAATATTCTTACTCTCTCTTTTCTCTGCTTTCAGAACGTTTTGTCTAAATGTCTTCTCATATAGGTGTCCTTCAGGATTCTCTTCACACTGAGCACACCTAAAATAGACAGTATTCAGACAAACGCATAGGTAGTATCACTGAAGTTGCCTGGGACTGCCCTATAAAGAATATCCCATTGGTCAGACACTCATCCATAGATGTTCTATATTTCTCTTGCCTTGAGACTCTTCACACCTACAGAGCCCAACTCCCAAGAAAATAGTCTATTAACACCTTCATCCTTTTTAGTTGAAGCTGGAGTCACAATGCAGAAAAAATACACATTTCAGCATGACAAAGGAAGAGGGAATCAGATGCTGTAGTGGTTTGCTTCACATAATGAAATTCAATCAATCAGAGAAATAAACAAGATTTTTAAGGAATGATGATGTTGAAAATTCATTAGTATATGTAAAAATCATGCTATCATTAATTATGCAACTGTCTTAGAGATGTTGTTTTAGAGCAGCAAAGATGCTGGTTACTTTCATGCATTTTTTTCTCTTTCATAATACACACACTACAGAAATTCACTACTGAAATTATTATTAAATCATATGCTGATGAATGAGCACAAAACTATTAATGGCACATAATTTGCAGAGCACATGTCCACTAGAGTAATCCATGCAAATCTTATAGTATACCCTATGTGCTTTGATTTTCTCTGTTAGATGATTGAAAATATTCATTAAGAGATTTCTCTAATGAGCTGTGTTCAAGCATAAAATAGGCCACTCCTTTTATAATTTAAGTGTGGGTTTTGGAATATAAATATCCTCCAATTCCCTATAGTAACTGACTTCAAATAGGGATTTTGTCTTAACACAGATTTCAGAATCTTTGAAGGGTCTTTGAAGTTTATAATTGGGTCCAAGCTGAAATGTGATGTCATTCACTCAAATACTGGAGTTTACTCTGCTTACGGCTGCTGAAAAAGATACGCTTTATTTTTTGAGATAGATCCCCAAAATTCTTTGGATACGTACTTAGGCAGAAAGTTGGGAGAATACTCACATTACGAAATCAGTACAGCACCCCTTGAGCCTCTGGTCAGTTAATCCTGGATCCCATTCATACAATTACATCAGCCTTACTCTCTTTGTTTTCCATTAAGCTTTCTGTGCTTTTATTTATTCCGTTTTCATTTGCAAGGCACTGAGAATGTTTAAGAAGAGCAACAGGCAGTTTTTAAGCATATACATATAGGCCAAATCTTATTAAAAACAAAATAGTCTTTTCTCACCTACAAAGGTGGAAGCAAAGAGTGAGACAACGCTCTGAAATACCAAACTGTTGTGCCTTTCTGAAGCCTGTTACAAGTAGGAGCCTTTGCAACATGGCCTGAGAGTGGAACGGATCTGAACTTCAGGCCTCCTTGGGGAGGTAAACCTAGCTGAGGACATCGCTTGTCAGAAGTGGCATTTCCAAGCTGGACAAGCTCACTGTGATTTGCTGTCCCTTTCAGAGTTGAACAGAGTGACAGACCAGGAGCATTCTGTTTCAATGAAGTTAAGTAGCTAGTCTTGCGATGAAGTGAGGGGACTGAAGCTTTTGGTATTTCCTCTTCAGTCAGAACTATTCATAGCTGATGTTAAACTGAAAATTCACTTTAACTACAAGTTCCATCACAGCGGTCCAGCTGGGCTCCAGGCTGAGTTGCTGCACTCATCGCTACTTTGGCTTTCTCAAGTAGAGACAAAGGAGCCTTTACATGTTGGCAAATCAAAAAAAAAACCCACAGTGGTGGAGAATATATCTTGGCACAGAAGTCTGGCAGATGTGACACTGGGTGACAGGGCATTATAAGCAAAACCCCCACGTTGTAACCTGCTGTGTCCTCCAATGGCTCCAAGGATGAATGAAGAACAAGGGTCCCATCAGAAATAGACTGTAACTTTGGAACAAGTGGAAGGCAGATCCATTGCCCACTGTGGTTACTGAGCCATCTAACACAGCTAAAGAGAGCCTGGTTTCAGACTAACGACTGCTCTGGAGGGACAAGCATGTCAGGGCCCTGTTCCCACAGGAGTGGTCTAACCATCAGGTTATAATTACATTTCTTCATGCCTCATCTTCTTTGGCTCTGTGGTCACTGGCCTCCACATTCACATTCTCCTGAAATATGGGACGTATGAGTTCAAACCTCTCTTCAGCTCAGAAGTCAGAGTGAGATTTCTTCCTTCCTAGGCAAGCACACGAGATGGTAGGATTTATAGTAAAGAAGAAAACTGCTGCCACCGTATTCAAGTCAGCCGTGACCTTAGATAGCCATCCAAATGGCGTATGAGAAAGGAAAAACCCCACGTTTTTGTAATATATGCAAGGTATCAGGATGATTGAAGTCTAATATCAAGCTCAGCAACTTACTTTCTTCTTTTTCTCAGCCAAAAGACTCTGGGGACACTCCTGAGACTGAGTATTAGAGTACTGTCACATCATAATTTAATCACTTCTTTTCCTTTTCCTTTCCTGGAAAGTCATCTTGGATGGTGTCTTCTCTGTTGAATGGTACACAATCAAAATCCCATTAGTTATACTGTCAAAACCAAATCATTAAACCTCCCAATCGAATTTAGGCAATTGTTCTTCAATGTCATTGGTGTGGTTGGAATACTTTTTCAATTAATATTCAGCGAGGAAAGATTTTAGTATTGGGAGAGAGCAGCAATTTCTGCTCCTGTAAGTCACACTTGCTTTTTCATTGCCCCAGTTTTATTGTAAAGGTTCAAAGACATAGTTTTCAATTCCTGTAAACTGGCAGTCTATTCAGTAAGACACATGAACAAGTCAGGTAATTAGGCTAATCTTGACAGCCATAAATCACCTGTGCCTTCAAACCTGAAATCACTATGAAAGCTTGTTTCTCAGACCAGAATTCAAAGAGACAAAACAGCCATTTTCAACACGATAGCCAGCTCATTTCCTTTTGAAGACACTTTTGATGATTACCTTCTATTTTTCTCACATCACTGAAAACAAGCATGAATTCACTGCCCATACCTTAATAAAACTGACAGCTTTACAGCCTGACTAATCCACAGCCATTTCCAAGATAACCAACAATTTTTAAGATGTAGTTTGCTGCAATAAATACCAGAGTGACTGAACTTCTGCTTGTTCTTTAATTCTCATCACTCATCCAGGGCTTTCCAGTTGCTGCTTACAGCCCTGTGTGGGTTACCAGCATCCACCATTCATTGTGAGAAATTCATTTTTCGTTCAGTACTTCTTTAGCCATAGTTCATTCTGGCACAGCTTTGTCCTTTGAGAATACTCCATGAATACACTCAGATCCAAGCCTCCCTATGTAAGGGGCTGCAAAATGCTTGTGAAATGGGTACTTCTAATTGAACAGACCTAAACATTTCGTGAGCTATTCCAGTGCTTGAGAAACCATGCTGCAAATAGTTTTCTACAAATACCTGTCTGATAAAGAAACAAGGGTGTTTGGCAGCATTATCACTTAAGCCATATATTTAAAGTGCTGGATGGAGTGAATAAACTGTGCAGCGTGACTGTCCAAACATGCCACAAAAGACACAGTAGCCTCCCTTTTCTCCCTATGCTCCCCTCTGCAGAAAATCTGTGTTTGAAGGCCCTTCTTAGTTGTTATACCTATGATCAAGAGAGATGTGAACTCAAGTCACTCCCAATCAGCCAGTGTCACTTTATACGTTCAATGGAAAGAAGCACATGCAATGACAAGGTTAGAAGGACTTCAGTCTCTAGTTGTACAGATTTTATGTATATGCCATTGAACCAATAGCTTGGGGCTAATACACGAAGAGCAGTGAAACAAACTTCTGCCAGTTCTCTCTACTTCTGATAGCATGCTGAATTACGAAGACGGCGTGCCTCCACATCGTCTGAACATGGCTTAGATTCTGTTTCTACACAAAGCACGAGAATCTCATCCATTCCACGAGGCTTTCAACTCTGTATAATCTCACTCTGGGCAATCCTTCAATGTCTAGGTCACTTTTACACATTTGTTCATTCTCCTTACCACTGAAGGGCAGTTTGCAAGACAAGCGGTATGGGGTTTCACCTCCTAATGAGTTGGCAAAGTTTATTGCTTACTACAGGAAGTATACTTAGTTGTGCCTGAAACCTCTCCAAGTCCTGCTCAAGCCTACCACTCGTCTGACCAGACCTTCACTGAGCTTTTACATGTTCTCTTTTGAGGACCACTACTTATCTGCAACTGAGGACCATAGTGGCATTCACAAATGTAAGTCATCTCTTACACATCTAAACCAGGGGCAAGAGAAGGTTTCTACAGGTATGTGAAAGTATGTTGAACTAGGAAATGGGAACTTCTCCCTAGTCTATGTAGGCATGAAGATCTGTTAAAGATGGTCTGATTGGCAAAGGTCCGCCTGTGACAAATTCAGCAAGAGCAGGGCTTGGCAGAGAGAGTCTGAATGGAGGATTGGGGAGATTTGACGTAAGAGACGGGATATTCTAATCCAGACATGGGACGGGTGTGAGGGTTCACATCTGTGTCACGCAGTCCTAGAGGCAGGAGTAGAGCCCTTGGGAAAATACACAAAATTTCCTTTGGGCATCAGGCAACTTCAGCTCCTGCAGGCACTTTGTCTCTCACCAGCTCTGGAGCAGTTACCGCAGTGATGGGCAAACTGCATGAGGGCTGTAGAGAGGCTCCAGCTGCAGTCTACCACACACTCAACACATGGAGACTGGACAGGATTCATTATGTCCCCCCTGCTGTTACGTAATAAAGGCTTCTGTTGGGCCGGTAGTGTAAAGGTAGTGTATGTATGTACTGCACCTATGTGTTGTGTGGATGCTCTGTGATCTGAAATGACCTGGAAAATGCATTTTGCTCTCAGATATGTTCTGGCATGCTCCAAAGCACACACAAACAATCTCTTGCAAAGTGAAAGGCTTTTTGGCATACCACTTCAAACAAGCTTATCAAAGAAATACCTGTGGTAGATATGTCCCTGGGCAAAAAACCCACAGCACAGAGAATTAAAATAATGACCATCCTCTGCATTCCCATGTATTTTACCACCTTGGAACTCACAGTGTCTTAGGAACTCTAAGTCGTAATACTCCAGCAAGCCACAGAAGTATTATTCTCCACTTTGATAGATGAGGAACCTGAAGCTCAGGCTGGCCAGATGACTCACCAGTGCAGCTAGGAGTGTAAAACATCCCTGGAGTAGCTGAGATGAGAGTTACAAAGCAAGCCTAACAAAGAGCTTCATACATCTATATAACACATATCTCCTGCCAGTCACTTTCACCTGAAGTACATTTCTCCTTTCGCCCTTTTTACTGCTATCGTTCATCCTGTACTTTCTCTAAATCCACATAAGCTCTACTAATTGTTCAGTGCAGTCCTTTGCCATTTTTGTCACGCATAATATTTTGTACTTGAGGAATCTCGAATTCACAACTGAATCTCATTGTAGGTGGTCTTGCAGAGGGCATCCACTGACTTTTTAAGTCATATCTCATAATTTCTTCTGCTCTTATATTGTGTAGAAGCCAAGTACACTTGGAAAACCATTTTTAGTTAGCTTTCTGGTTCTTTCACATTCTTTGTAGAATTCTCCCTGAATAGTGTACCAGTCCAACTGTTTTCAAAGAAATGTTATGCAATAAATCTATTTCGTTTGCAGCTTCCTGAACAACTTTGTGGCAAAGCAGAATATAAAATCAGTACCTTAATTCACTAAAATTTCCCATGGCAGTTCAGCTCTGACAAACCTTTCTTTAAAGGCTAGCACAATATGTTAAACGTCCAAAGAGTTCAATGCTGTTGCCTTTGGATACCACATAACATGGTACCAAAATACAAGAAAGATATAGAACCAGAAATGCTGCACAGAAGTGCACTAATTAGATCATTGCTTATTCAAGGCAAGAGATCTTTCATCTCCAGGAACTCAGGCAATTAGGTGAGGTCCCTCACAGTACACCACAGGGGCAGTCAGCTGATACTAATGAGTTTTGTGCTGTAGTTGAGTAAACAACCGGTCATCACGGTCTCATTAAGGCTCTTCCATTTCCATGTTTTCTTCCCAGATGCTGGGCTCTGCGGTCTGGTAACGTGTAAAGGCCTTGTCAGTACTTTGTGTCTGCACATATCGCTTCTGCTTGTTCCTTCTACTCTGTGCCCACACTGTTTTGTCTGCAGTGTGGGACTGGTGCTGACCCTGCCCATTCAGCCCTCACCCCATCAGCATCATTCCTTTCACGTCCTAGCGCAGCTTCCACCGACTGCGCAAACCGCTTATAGATGTGCCTCTTTCTTGAGCTCATTTTACCGGTGATGAAAGTTCCACTTCCAGAGAAAAACTCTTTCAGTTCTGGTCAGCTATGATGTTAGTCAGGATAGCAGTCATCACAACTGGATGAGTTTGAGGCTATTTTATAATGATTATTTACAACAAAGTAGCAAATTTTTAAGTTATTCTGACAGCACTTCTGCTTCAAGCTGTCCAATTGCTTCATACATAGCTAATTTTCATTGTACCTCTTGAGCCTGTTGGCTTTTTTCATGTATCAAACAATATTTTGTGCTTTTATTCCAAAATAAAAGTATCTGCACACAAGAAATAACTCAAGTCTGAATGTAAATCAGTTTAGCCATTTGAATTCATAGAGAGAGTAAAGACCGGCTTTAAAAGCAGATACACAAAGTAAATTGCAGCGGACTCTGGGCCAGACTGTGCTCTCCGGTGTATATCCACTGTAACTTTATACTACAGTAAATGACAACAGACGTGTGATGTGAGCAGCTATGAGAGGCCAGAACCTGAACAGCAGAGCAGGTCAAAGAAATTTGGCTAGCACTAGAGACTGATGGGATCAGCCATTCTGCTGAAATCGAAAACCTCATCAAGTAGGATCAATGTCACTCGTATTTTATTTCCAAAGAAAACTAGACTACATCAATACACCGCCTTCTGTATTTTAGTTTCTTACTTAGAATATTTCAATGTAGCTTCTTTTACGTAAACAGAAATAAAAATACCTGCAATGAAACCAAAGATGAAATTCAGTCACTTAAACAGAGATACCTATTGCCATTTCAGATGAACTGACTGCCAGCTGCTGCTCCAGAAAGTAGAAGGTCTCCCATAAGTTCTGTGCACAATTAATATAACACAGGTAGACAGATACAGATGTAGTTATAAATATATGCATTATATGTTTGTATTTAGGCAACTAAATCCCAACATCAGTGATTTTCAATAACCGGGTGTCAATAAACTGGGTTTAATGCCTGGATGCATTTCAGCATTCAAGGTTAACGTGTTTAGATTTCTCTTACAACTAAAGATAAGTATGAATTTGCTTGTTTTACGGTCCTTGAACTTATCCCATAACATCTTCCTTAAAACGCATTTGCTCCGTCTTTGTATATACTGCTCACTCTGATGCTTCTTGAGCTATAGTGCGTAATATTCTATTGTTTCTAATCAAGAACAAATTCTTTTCATAGAAAGGTATCTAAAATGTCTGTCTATGTAGACTTTATTTGGGTCTGCTTACCTTAAAATCAAATCCAAATTAATGCACTTATTCCAGCTGGAGAGTATTTTGGAAGTAGATAATGCCAGGAAAATGTGTTCTCATTCTGAATAATGTGCTTAGAATTATACTGAACTCAGTAGTACTGAATACATATACATACATATATATATGCATGTGCATCCCATCTTAATCCAGGATAATTTTCAGATGCATGCAAAGCCTCAGTTATTTGCACTTAGTTATATGAAACAAGCTTTTTCTTGTCATATGCTTTTCTTTCCCAACCTTTTCTTTCTTGAAGTAACCTAACCCTTTTCAAACAGAAGCCTGCCAGACCACAGACTTTTTTGTCACTGAGAGAACCCTGGGGTATCACTGCACAGGCACAAAGAGCATAACAATACCCAAGAAGTAAAGTACGCTTTATATAAGCATATTTAAGCAGCAGAACCTGTCTCATCTCTCAGCTTGAACATATTTCACAATAAGCACAAGAAAACTTGAAAGGGTGGGGAAAGAAAATGCTGCCTGTTTTAATGCCCTCTGAAATGGTAATTTGCTACAAAATTAACATTAAGGTGAAGAGAGCCACTCGCAAAGTACACCCAAAACATAGCGAGCCACCAAAGTTTAAAAAAAGAGGAGGTTTTGGTTTACATGTATTTTTTTTTATGAAACACAAGACTCAGGAGGTGGAGCAAAATGCAGAACTTGGAGTACAGATTCAGCTCTTGGTTTGAGTTTCTGCTTTAACAGAAGCTTTTTAAATAATGGAGAAGTCACCCAGGGACTAGACCCATAAAGGGAGTCTTTAAATTGACCCATAGGCTGCTGTAACCCATGGGTATGCGCTGAATGTCGACAGAGGTCTCATCCTGGCTGCAGATGCGCAGAGGAGATTCCCGTCTGCTTCACTCTCAAGAGGGAGATTCTCAAAGATGAGTTAAAACATGCCTGCACCCGATTGACAAGTGAAACATGATATAAAGAGCTGAACCAGCTGATTTCTGGGCATGGGAACTCCTAGCAGGCAGACAGCTGAAAGTAGGGTCTTTCTCAGTCAAAAATCGTCTTCACTTAAAGAGGATGTGTAACTGCCTGTAGGGAAAGAGAACAATGACTCTGGAAAACATCTACCTCATTTCCCCCGTTTCATTCATATAGGCAGCCCATCTCTATAGCAGAAAGAATTATACTCAGTTTTACACTCGTGAAGTAAGATTTATCTACACTGGTTTCAGTGGAGCACACACTGCAATGTCAAAGAGAGAGTCAAGCCCAGTCTTGTTTATGTGGCTAGTTTTTTCCAGCGTCTGAGACCACCAATTAATTTTGCCCAGATAACCAAAAAGCTGTTGTGGTTACAGTTTGGTTTTTCCTACTGAGCTGGGCTACTGCAAACAATAATTGACCTGGAAGTGAGATAGCCACATAGCTTTATCCATCCTTGGATAAATTATCTGGTTTTTAACATACCTTTTCCTAAAGAGTGCCCAGGAGTTTCTATTCAGTTTTTGAAAATTATTAAAGGTCAAATTCCGTTCTCATTTACACCATTGAAGAATCTGATCCACAGACTAATGGTGAGTATTTTCTCTGACATGAACAAAACTCATTCTTCTGCTATGTAACTTGAACAGATTTTTAGCTTTGTTTTCCTTTGCGGTTATTTCCTTTTCTTTTTTTTTTTTTT
>VUYV01000033.1:6061942-6140080 GCA_008711295.1 Anarhynchus alexandrinus | reverse complement strand
CCTATAGCTTTAACATGAAAACAGATGGGAGTTCTGGTCAATATAGGTATTCATGAGAGAGACAGAAATTTAATGTAGTGGGTTTAATTTAGCTAGTACATAAATGAATAACTGTCCTTCTGCTCTTTGTCTTTCAGTTATTTTTCTTTTTTGTCTGTGGTTTACTTCTTTCTTTAGCAGACAAGGTTGTTGCATTCCTGTAATGTTCATGTTACATTTATGAGGCACATCCCTTTTATTATATCCAGTCACCCTTAACCCAGGCACCAAAAAATTAAAAATACAGCACCGCTTCGTGCATATGTGGAACACAATGAGGAACAATCCGACTAGACGATGAGAATACTACATAGTGTTACAATGGCGAGAAACCTATCTATCAATTACAATAAATGTATTCCAGAAGGACATTTAGATTCTTGAGTTGATATAAAGAAAAATACAGATACTTATCCAATTACAGCTAAGATACTATTACAATCACATGGCTTCCTTAAGTGCCTTGTTCTTCATGCAATGTCTAAATAGACGTTGTAACACTGTATTGAATAGCACTTTATAATGCAATATGCAAGAAAATAAAACCCCACTGTGTTTATCATAGAAAAAGACTTACAAACAAAAAAGACATTTTACAGCGAATAGTCCATCTATAAACATTCTTTAAAATGCCATAATTACTTTAGCTATAGCTGTTTCCAAAGTGATTGCCATGTTAACCTTGTTCCTAATTGTTTAGAGTGTACTGAAGGATTCTACTTTTGGACTCAACTTCCCTGTGTCTTGCCTCAAATAAATAATATAAAGTTTGTCTTCTTTACTATCTGTTTTCCTTATAATACCTACATCTCCTTGTTAATTTTCTCTTTTCTGACCTCAGCTGAAGCGAGCGTAAGTACTGTGACATAAAATTACATTCAACAGCAAATCTTTGTGGAGCAAAACTATAAATATGTGCACTGACCTTTAAAGATTATGCACAATGAATTCTAAACACACCTGTAATGTTCTGTAAGCCACAAATGAAGAGCAGCTTTTATGAATAGCTGTGTGCAGTGATGGGTGTACTTATACTGTAAAGGCAAAAACTCTAACTCCCAATACTGCTACAATTCTTAAGCTGAAAAATAATGTTTTTATACATTTATACACAGAATGGAGTACATTCTATATTTCAGTCTTGATACTCTACCTCCCATTCTGGTATCTGAAGCTGCATCTTGCTGGTATATAAAATGGAGCAGGTCCCATTCTCAGGCCCTGAGGGCAAGTTGTGCCATACAGATCATATCTGTACAGCTAAATTATATTTTTAGCACCCACCTCTGAAAGACAATGGCCTTCTCTATACTCCTTAACGGAAACAGCTGCCCGCCTGACCTACGCCACATGCTGGGAGTGTTTGCTGTCTTAGACCAAACCTATGTCAGTGGAAGGGTGCTACCAACATGGAGTGCTCAATGCTGTGCCTCAGCCTTTACAGTAGTGTTATAGCCAGCTCACGTGATTTACAGCACTTGTTCAACCGCCATTGATATTCAGTTGGTCGTTCAGCTTTTCTGCCTTGCAATTGTAGTTTGACTCTCTCTGACACTACATCATGTATAGCTTTTCCAAGATCTTCAGTATACTTCCTTAGGTCGTAAGACTTCCAGAGGAATGCAAACCCTGTGGCATTAGTCCGGTTTTCGTCTTTATCTCCTGATATGTTTTCCCAGAAAGCAGATTTATCTAGATATATCTGCTTTCATCTAGTGCTTCTGGAGAAAGCATGGACCTTCAGGGATGGATGTGATGCTGCTTCTCCCAGTGTCTTGGATACAAGATACAAACATTGTATAGCAGTTCACAGCAGTTCCACCCCGCTGTTTGACTTAGCCTGCGTATTGTCTGGAGCAAGGGCTAAGGGCCTGAATCTGCTTTTACCCCCCCACTCTCAGACCTGAGTAAGTCCTGTGCTATACCAAAAGTATAGTACTGAAGAACATTTGAATCATTTTCCTTCCCTTTTTCATCTTTTTGTCAACTGTCTAATCCAATTGTCAACAATGCTGAAGTTAACTAATCATCAGGTTTGTACCTCTGTGTGATGGCAGCATACCACACTGAGCTGTGAAAATATACTGATAGACTTCGGCTACTCGAAGGCTCCCAAGGAGGGATCCCTCCGATTAGATGACATATCAGTGTTCAACCTAAGTCATGTGTGCTCTTAAGCTTTCTTGGTATGAAGAGAATGAAGTATTTTATGTTTCCTTATCCAAGACTCCCACTCAGGGCTTATTCTTGAGCACACCACAATAACTGAAAGTAAGCAAATACAAGGCTTCACAGGGTTTCTAAAATATAATTATATTCTGTTTATCATAAACATACACAGATCTAGAAAAAATAATGACACGCCTGCCAGAATTTCCCTACCTCAGTTGCCTTCTCTTCAACATTAATTGGATATGCTTCAGAGTCCTCTGAGAAATAGAGGATCCTCCACACTGAATGTGAAAGCTCTCACCACGCTCATGGCTGCTCTCTCACTCCCAAGCAAGCAATTTTATTTCTTCTTTGGCTTGTGGCCTTAGTGATGTGATGTGAACTTTGGCCATAGAAAATTTGCTAATGGCAAACCCACCAGAAATATATCTGGGGTTTATAAAGGCATGTTATGAATCACTTCAGTGGGAGCTGCAAAACCTGAAATAGAGAAAGAAATGAGATTCAGGTAGTTCAGGGTGTTTGAGGCTGATTTTGAATACAACTGTGGACATCAGATTGTGTTGTATGAATTCATGTTCCTTCCCTGCTGTCCGGCATTCCTCTGCCACTGTTAGTTCTCCTCTTGTTCACCACTTTTCTGCTACGGTAGTTTTCAAGGGCAGCTGTTCTGCTCTTGGAGAAATCCAGCAGCCTCAGATGTCGGTTTGCTGCTGAGCAAATTGGAGAAAGCTAGTTTTTTTCTTTTGGATTCATCCACCTCAGGCCAAAGAGTTTTCTTTGACCTGTATCACTGACCCCTTGGATTCTGTTCTAGCACGTAAGCATGAAAGAACCCCATATTCATGCCAAGGTTGCAATCTGGACATGGCACATGTGGGAAGTTTCAAATTCACATCAGTGTTGTAATCTGTATGTAGACATATCCCACAGATTATCATGTGTAGATTAGCAATTAAGGCATATGTTTATAGTTTTTAAATCCCTTAACCCAATAGTTTCTTCTGAATAATTAAATAAGAGGTGTTTTCATGACAATAAACATAGGAAGTGATTACTTGCTTATTTATCACAAGATTTACCACAAGATCCCTCGATAACCACGTTTCATTTATTGCTTTAAGGAATGGTTAAGAAGGGCAGTGGTGTTACACGCTTTTCCAAAAGTTTTCATAATAAGCCAGGAATATCCCCATTAACACCTTTGCTATCAACCACCACTATATGCTTTTTCATACATTTTCTGTCCCATCATCCAGATCATTAATGAAGATGTTGAGGAGTACTGCACCCACTATCAATCCCTGGTGCACATCACAAGTTATTGGCCTCCAATTAGACTTCATACCACTGATCACTACCCTCTGAGCTCAGGCACTCAGGCAGTTTTCAGTCACGACACTGTCAGCTCATCCAATCCATATTTCATCAGCTTTCCTATGAGGATCTCATGGAAGACAGTGTTGAAAGCACATTGAAGTCAAGGCAGACAGTGTCCACTGCTCTCCACTCAGTCATTTCACCATAGATAGTTAAGGGGTTGGTTTGGCTATTTGGACTGAGTCAGCAACCGGGAATTACTCTGCAAGGAGTAAGGGCTAACAGAGCAGTGTCTCATGCTGAAGCTATTTCAGGGTTTCTGAAGATTTAGAAAAGATCAGAAACAGAGACCTAGAGATAGCCGAGCCTGAGTGCTATCTCAGGAAGAAATTATGCCTGAGGAGCATAATCTAGTTTCTGTCCGAAGGCCTCTAGAAACATGAATGCAGCAGTGCAGGATGGGACAGATCTATCTTTTTTTTTTTTTTTTTACTGACCAAAATAAGGTCTGAGAAAGAAGACTGCAGTCTTCTTCCTCTTCAGTTATAACAATGGAGACACTGAAAGAGGACATCTAATTCTGTCTCAGCCAACAGTAGGGTTAACGCTAGATGGAAGCTAACCTGAATCAACACAGTGAGTCATGGCATAGGCTTCTTGAACTGGCAGGAGACACCTGCCTGAACTAACACTACTCCTGCTAAAAACTCTACTACACAAAAAAAGAAAGGATCAACTGGACTGTAGGGAATATCTGTCCTCAAAGAGATCTGAGGGAACTGAGATTACACTGCCCGCATGTCTACATTAGGTCATGGGCAGGTACATAGAGGTGGTTGTGTGGTTCTAACTCATTATAAATTCATTTTTCAAATCTGGAGATCTTTTTGTATTTCTTCATTTCAGTTTACCACACTTTAAAAATCATTTGCTGCCAGAAAATGAATTCTAATTGTGACCTTTGCCACCATTTTGTATCAAACTGCTTACTGAATTATAATCACTTCATATATTAGACAGCAAATTCTTTGCAGGTGGTATAGCATTATCTAGGTTGAATTGCTTAGGGAGTCGTCTGGGAGCAATGTGAAAAAATCAAAAAAATAACAGCGTTTCATGTATTCCAGCTGATATGTCAAAGACAGTGAGCTTCCCTTTCAGAAAATGCATGTTGACTCCTTCTCATTCACTTCTATTGATCTTTTTTTTTTTTTTCAAAAAATCCTCAAAAAATGAGTGAGAGGGATTGAAGTTCTTTTTATGTTCTTGCATAATCTTCCACATCACTGTATTCTACTTCAAAACTGGTTAAGAACAGAAGACATGACTGTACTTAGGAATACAATATTTTTGGCACAAAGGATTTACAGCATTATCTGTGGTAGTTTTATACTAAAAGGTAGTTATGGGCAGGCTGAAAACTGTCATGAAACTTCTTTTTTTTTTTTTTTTTCAGTAAACACACCTATTCTGTATGATGAAAGACGGTCCAGCTATGAGAAACACAGTACAAAAATGGGTCATTGGTGGATTACTGTGATGCTATGGAGAGCATGGGTTTGCAAATGTCAGTCTTTAGGGACTGTTAGTCCTTTGAGAAGCTGNTGATGCTATGGAGAGCATGGGTTTGCAAATGTCAGTCTTTAGGGGTCCTTTGAGAAGCTAGTATGAGAGTGATTTTACTGAGCCAAACTGGATACACAGACTTTCTCAGTCCAGTGTTTCCTGTTTCATACCCAAGAAACATAGCAGCAATTAATCAGAGTGACTAAAGTCCACGTGAATGTAATGTAATCACAGCTCTTGTCTTTCACTGGTTCTGGCTGAAGTCAGGTAAAAGAACTAAATTAAGATGCACATACACTATCACGCATATTCATTAAGATGGCAAATTGAAACTGCTTTGCCTAATTGTTCTTGTATTTATTTCCATGGATATGGTTTCAAACAGGAATGATCAGTTAAACAATACATTTCTAATGAAGCATTAGCAAATAAATGTACGTTTTTCTCCTTGTGAAGAAAGTTCTTTCCAAGTTTTACTCAACCAACTTGGGAAGAAAGGAACATCATGTGATCAGCATGTTCTAGCACAGTTTGGATTTTGCATATTCCTGCCAGCAGCATTTACATATAAAAATTATTTACAAGAAATATCTGGTGAATAAATTTGAATTGCAAAAATCTTTATTTTTAACTTGAAAAAAACATAAATAACTTGCAGGTTATTTGACTATTAGAAAAAGCTACAATAACCAAATTATTCATTGAGGATTAGCTACATAGCTTTATCTGAGATATTTTTGTAAATCATTCTAAATAGGATTGCAGTTCACTCTTTGTAAATATGACAGATTATCACTGGAAAAAATCAGTTGTTTCAGATAGTCGGATGATGGCATTGATTGCTTTCCTAACAAAGTACATGTGTGTGAATAAAAACTAAAGTCTTGTTAAACTTTTTTAGTTGCTTATCACCTGATTATGAGGATGATCACTTTTAAAGAAGTTAAGTTAATGTTTGCATTTAAAAGGTAAATAATTACCCATCAGATCCTTTTCTGCAAGACAATTGCTTTTACATCTGTAAGCCCAGGCATGCTATGCTGATAAACAGCACACCCATAATCTGCCCAAGCAACTTTCTGATTTTGTTATTAAAGGGTGATCAACAGGTTTTCCTGGGTTGGGCTGTTTTTATTTCAGCGTGTCTTGTATAAAGAATTTAATTCTGTCTTATGTAATGTGTTTGATTGATTCTTTTTCTCCAACATGCAAATCTTGCAATGCCGCGTGATAAACGTATTATTTTCCAGCTGATCAAAATCAATATTTCATAGCATAACTTTTATAGCATGACATGTTACAACTGTGGCATTTTTATCAACTATTTGAAACTCTTTACTGGCCACAATGAAAGAAAATATAATTCCTCTTTGAAAACCTCACGTCCCTTACTTCCATGGAACTCAGAGCTGACTATTCCAACCGGTGACAATTTATCTCTTCCTTTGTAGAAATGTCCCTCAAATCTTTCCAGAATCTGACCATATTTCAGTGCAGTGACTGTCTTGTGGATTGCCCTCCTCTCACTGAATAGCATAGTCTTGCTGTAAAATTCCAGCGATATCTGATACTGAATATAGGTAATATTAATAAAACATTTAAGTAGTGCTAGATGCCTTTCAAATTTTTGGGTGAATAAAAAAAAAGTCACTAACTCAAGCACTAACACAGAAATGTATATTAATTTTCAGCATTCAGAAAAATTTCCAGTAATATACTTAACTCTACACCTGTACACTTAGGAACTTTTCCACAGTCAGGAAAAGAGTGAAAGAGTGACACCAGTGTAACATCACTGACCCAAGCGTTTAATATGTCTCTTAACAGGTGTAAATCCCTGAGGCTCTGGGGTAGTGCCGATCACACTACCTGAGGACTCGTTATTTTTTCACAGTGTTTTTCAGCATTCATGTAGGAGATATCGGCCTGGGAGATTTGAAAACATTCAAGAAGAAATTGAGAGTGAGATTTATCTCTCCTAACTTCAGATATTTCAATTTTACAAGTGAGATTTATTTTGTCTAGCCTATGTGTGCTATACACACATTTAGGCATGTAATCTGAATTGCTCTATAGAGACCAATGAATGCGACTAAACAGGACTCTAGCTGTTGAATATTTGGGCAACTGAAGTCTTAGAACAGTTTGTACTCAATACAGAAATACGTTATCATAGAATCATTTATGTTGGAAAAGACCTTTAAGATCATTGAGTCCAACCATTAATCTAATGCTGCCAAAACCACCACTAAACTATGTCCCTAAGCACCACATCTGCCTGCCTTTTAAATACCTCCAGGGATGGTGACTTAATCACCTTCCTGGGCAGCCTGTTCCAATGCTTCACAATCCTTTCGATGAAGAAATTTTTCCTAACACCCAGTCTAAACCTCCCCTGGCACAACTTGAGGCCATTTCTTCTTGTCCTATCACTTGTTACTTGGGAGAAGAGACCAAAACACACCTCACTGGAGCCTCCTGTCAGGTAGTTGTAGAGAGTGATAAGGTCTCCCCTCAACCTCCTTTTTTCCAGGCTGAACAACCCCAGGTCCCTCAGCCACTCCCCATAAGATTTGAGACCCTTCACCAGCTTCATTGCCCTTCTCTGAACACATTCCAGAACCTCAATCTCTTTATTGTAGTGAAGGGCCCAAAACCGAACACAGTATTTGAGGTGGGGCCTCACCAGTGCCGAGTACAGGGGGACAATCACTTCCCTAGTCCCACTGGCCACACTATTTCTGATACGCGCCAGGATGCTATTGGCCTCCTTGGCCACCTGGGCACACTGCTGGCTCATATTCAGCTGCTGTCAACAAATACTCCCAGGTCCCTTTCTGCTGGGCAGCTTTCCAGCCACTCTTACAAGCCCAAGCCTGTAGCACTGCATGGGGTTGTTGTGACACAAGTGCAGGACCCGGCACTTGGCCTTGTTGAACCTCATACCATTAGCCTTGGCCCATCGGTCCAGCCTGTCCAGATCCCTCTGCAGAGCCTTCCTACCCTCAAGCAGATCAACACTCCCACCTAACTTGGTATTGTCTGCAAACTTACTGAGGATGCACTTGATTCCCTCGTCCAGGTCATTGATAAAGATATTAAACAGAACTGGCCCCAGTACTGAGCCCTGGGGAACACACTTGTGACTGGCTGCCAGCTGGATTTAACTCCATTCACCACCACTCTTTGGTCCCAGCCACCCAGACAGTTTTTTACCCAGCAAAGTGTGCACCTGTCCAAACCATGAGCAGCCAGTTTCTCCGGGAGAATGCTGTAGGATACAGTGTCAATGGCTTTACTAAAGTCTAGGTAGACTACATCTATAGCCTTTCGCTCATCCACTAAGCGGTCACCTTGTCATAGAAAGAGATTCTTAGCCTTCCTTTCATTGTTAATGTATTTATAGAAACATTTTTTATTGTCTTTTATGGCAGTAGCCATATTAAGTTCTAGTTGGGCTTTAGCCCTTCTAATTTTCTCCCTTCATAACCTCACAACATCCTTGTAGCCCTCCTGAGTTGACCGCCCCTTCTTCTAAAGGCCATAAAGTTTCTTCTTTTTTTCTGAGTTCCAACCAAAGCTCTCTGTTCAGCCAGGCCCGTCAAACATCATTATCTGTCTTAATGGTGGATCTTTCTCTCCATTCCTCTTTAAAATGTGACAAATTGCTTCTGAAGATGAAGTTTTGTTTCCCTTAAATAGAAATGCAGTCTAAATAAACCTCTGTTAGCTCTAGTTGTCAAGACCTTAGAGGTCAAATCGTTTGCTCAGACTTTAGTACCAAGGGTTATTCGAGACTCTGGGGCATATGAGGGTATACGTATTTAGCTTGGCAGATGTGGCACAGGATCTATGGGAAACTTTCTGGAGTGGCAGCTAGGAGCTACACAGGGCATCTTTGGGCAGCTCAGGTGGCACTGGAGCCCCATGTGGAGACAGTAGAATCAAGATCCCAACTTTTACATATACGTATATGTGTATGTGAGGTGAACCTCATTCTAACTGTGATTTTTGATTTAAAAGTCCATCATTTAGTTCTGCATTATTCCATGCCACTGGGTAAAACTGTTGGTTTAGCAAACTAAGTTGACTGACTGTTGTATTGTCGGGAATCTTTAGGGCCTTGGTGAAACCTGTAGCAGTCTGGACATCATCATGCTCTAATGCTGTGAGCTGCTTGTATCCTTCTCAGAAAACAAGGTCTTTGAAGATGCTGCTTTATTGGGCACCAGATCCTGGTGGAAGTGCCATTAAAACCATTAAAGCTTATATTGGTTACATTTACTTTGTATATCACCTACATTTCAAGACTGCTACCACAAGGAAAAGATTTAGACATTTGACCTTCTTTTTCTCCTTCACATTTTTTTTTTTTTAAACCTAGCTTGGTTCCCTTTTCAATTTTTAGGGGTCTCAAATTGGATTGTAAGGAGGAACAGGGAAATAGAAATTGATGTGGACTTCCTGGGCCTGCCACAGACAGCTTTTGTTGCAGTTATGCAGTATACCTATGTGACATGCAAGAACAAGACTGGAAGGCATGTCTGTGAGTATATTTGTGCATGTTTGCTTTGAATTGTAAAACACAAGAAAAGAGTTGCTGCGTTGCCACAGAGAAAATGTTCAGCTGAGGATTGCACTGGTCCTCCTGCTTTTTCAGGAATAAAACCTGAACGGTTTGCACAGCCTCTGCATAAAATCCATGCTCACAGGGGCTCACAATTACCACTCCACTTAGTTCGTGTCATCTTCTCCTGTCTCTCTTTTGCACACCTCCTCACCTCAGAGCCTGTTTATAACTGTGAAAAAGAACAATTATAAACATATAACCACATTAGCAGAACCAGAAATTATTACCAAGTTAAATAAGGAAAAAAAAATTTTCTCTGTGTCAGTGCATGTGAAATTATTCTCACGTGCAGAGAGAGCAAGAAGAGGTAATGTGTTGGAGACCATTTCATCCGGAAAGTGCTTTGTTAGCTTTCAAGTAGGTTACACCTCATGTGATTTGGTGGAATTACTTTTCCTTTTCCCTTTTCATCCTGGGTAAGAGTGAAAATTTAAACACTATAAAGCATGTACGCCTCAGAAAGTAGGTTAGAGGAATTCTGTGATTATAGAAGTTCGCCCAGCTTTTTTCCCCAATTAATTCTCAAAGCTTTTCAACAGCCATTACTGGCTTGTAAATTCTTGTTCTCTCATTATTTACTCTGCCCTGCAATATATGTAAGCACTCTGATATACTAGGCTTACTTCCCATCTCAGCTGAATCAGTCTCACGCCAGTGATTTTGGTGGAGTCAACCTTGTTTCAGGCCAGTGATGAATAGAAATCAAGCATTTGTGTACAGAATATTTGAACAAAAATGCATAATTGAGCAAAGAGGGCAATCTGATTGCTTTCTAGTACTTTTGCCTTCCCACTGATTGCAGTGACAGCGAAGCTGATGAACATCTTGTTCAGTTATACTTGCTACTGGGGTGGAAAGCTCTGGGGTAGGTAGAATTAGAGCTCTGATATAAGACCTGGCCCAGCTATCTCCTCTTGCAAACCTGAGTCAGAGTCTTCAGGCACAGAGGTTAAAACCAAAAAGTTTCTATTTTGGTGCTTTATCACAATTATCCAGATTTGAAAACATTAGCCTAATTTTCTTACCGATATTGACAGAGGATTTTCCTGACTTTGATTTCAATGACATTTCCTGACATTGATTTCAATGAAATTTCATCTGCGTGGAGCACCTGAAATAGGACATCTGAATTACTTTCTAAAGGTCTGTTTCTGAAGAACACGCTTTTAGTACCACTACCTAAAAAAAATAATCTGTTTTTAACACCGATGCAGTAAAGATTTTTGCAATATATTACATATGAAAGTCTGGTTTCCATGCAAATTCACATTCTTTGTATGGTTTCCTTCACTTTGCACCTGAAAAAGTGCAAGAAATTTTGATTGTATCCCAAGCGATGTTGGTGCTGTTGGCACTTTGGAAACACAGAGAAATGTGATTCTTGTCTTAAGGCTCAGTTCAGCCACAGAAAATGGTTCAGACATGTCTAAATGTCTGAAAGTAAGCAGATATTTATTTGTAGGCTGAATATAATAAGTGTGCTTGAAGGAATGGTTTGGTTGCAAGTGTGAGATATTTCCACTTCTCTAAGAAACGACGGAAAAAGTTACCTGCTACAAAGCTGAAGTCCCAGGCTCTTAAAAAAACTCAGAATTGTTTCCAATAGACAGGTTTAGGATACCAAATTTGGTGAAGGACAGGTTTTTTTCCCACCAGGACAGTTTCTCAACCCAGCCAGATTCTAATGTGGCGGGTAGCAGTTTTCCCTGAAATCGCTCACCAAGATGAGCAGTGAGCCACCAGGCTCATTTAATTCCATTTTGGTGCATATCCATGAGAGAACTTAATAGTTCTTCCAGCACAGAAAGGGAAATACCACCAGCGGTTGCAGAGAGCCAGAGGCTATGTGGCTTTTGGAGTAGCAGGGAGAAGTTAAATAGACTGGGAGCTGGCTGCAAAAAGAGGGCTCGGTGGCTTGGATATTGGGATGAAAGGCTCAGAGCTGGCACGAGAAACAATATGTTTCTGGCAAAGGGGGCTATAATCGCCATGAAAAAGCCTTGTGGGTGGCCCATTAAAAAGGGGGGTTACAGCTGGGTCTGAAGGAGGCTGGCAGAAGAGGGTTCCTGGCTGTTGAATTTGCCAGCCTGAGTATGCCTGTAGCAAGGCAATGACCTACAGGGAGTTGGCTGGACAAACTCCTCCTCTACACCCAGCAGGCATTGGGCTGTCTTTAGAGCTGAATGAAGTGTGGTGATTTTACATGATTGATAACCATTTGTATACACAGAACATGAAAGAATATTCCTCAGAAACAACAGTTGAGAAAGGATACCGTCATTACAATAGGATCAAGTGAACATAGAGAATTCCTGAGAAAGGTTTATTTAAACACATCCTCTAGGCACTAAGATTGCACTGCCTTCTTAGACTATCTTTTCTAATTCTTTACTCACCTTTAAATTACAAACTATTTCCAAATGTGAAAAAAAAAAGATTTGTAGCAAATTAAGCTATTTACTTGTGGCCCTACCTTCTATGGACTTGGAGTACAGAAGAGAGTTATTCTAACAAAAAGAAAGAAAAAAGAACTGTTACAGGATTGAGAAGATTTTCATGTCTTTTCTTCCTTGTTTAGTTTGTTTATATGTAGGCTAAATATAACCATNTTTTTTTTTTTTTTTTGGCTGGCTTTCTCTAGATTTTCTTTGACTGCATCTTTCTTAAAATAAGATGGCCCAACTAAATATAGTACTCCAGCTAAGTCCTCACCAGCGCCAGATACAGCAGAACAGCGACCTTCTAAACAACACAAGATGACATACACCTTTTTGCAACAGCGTGACATAGTTGATTCAGAGTTAACCTGTGAAGCTTTCTAACTTCTAGATCCTTTCTGTATTATTGCTGCCAATCAGTTAATGCTCTCTTCTCTATTAAATCCCCACATGCAGTATATTGAATTTCACCTTTATTGAAATTCACCTTTTTTATATCAAATGATCCTTCAGACTATCAGGATCATCTTCGGTGAACCCTGCCTGCCATCTTCACTCATTCAGTTTTTAATGAAAGTTCTTTCATCCAAACTATTAAAAAATATTGAAGAATATTGAGCACAGGACAGAGCCCTAGAGAAGCTGATGTAATAAGAAATGGTTGACAAATACCTTTGGAGCAGATGTGTGCTTTTAGCTGTGACCCTGCCAAAACCATCATCCATACAAAACTTCCTTAAGAGAGTGAGGAAAGATTTCAAAGGCCAAAAGTCAAGATACATCTTCCTGCTGCCTCTCTCTCCATATGTGTCATGATTTTGTCTGGAAAAGAAAGGAATTGCAGTGGATGAATATGTTTAATTCTTGACAAATAAGTAATCTTTTTTCTTATTACATAATTATCCTTTAGATACTTGCAAACCGCTTTTAATAATTTGCTTTTGATTCTTCCTGGCCATCAAAATGGTGTATTTTTATAATTCTATTCTACTCTTTTCAAAATTGGAAATATCTTTGCCATTAGGTTCCCTTGGTTTCCATGAAGAAAATTGCTGCAGTGTTGGGAGCTGCTGTAATACACTTCATCAGGACCTCCCAAATTAGAGAATATCTAAAGTATTGGAAGGTTTTTGACCCTGGGTTCTTAGATCTGTTTTTCATTCTTATTATTTTAACCATGTAGGAGAACTAATTTTTCATGATATTTGAAGTAAAAAAGACTTTGAACTTCTCAGCCTTTTTTCACCCATTACTTTCTCCCCTTTCCTCTTAAGTATTGGGCTCATTCTTGTCTTTTCCTTTCGTTTACTTCTAAGATACAATTAGAAGTTTTTCTTATTGTCTATTTTCTCTTTTTAGTCACCTAAACTGAAACATTCAATTGTATGCTCTCAATCAGTTGATTTTTTAATAATAATTTTAACAGTAATAATGGCTCTCAACTAGCTCAGCCTCCTGGCTCAATTGCATCGTTACCGCTTGCTTCTACTTTTATCCTTCCCCAGAGCCTTTCAACAGATAGGCCTCTGGTTTCTTGGAAGCCATCACATTAAGCATATTCATTTTTTATGTCTTCTGTTGTTGCACACGTTGTGTTTTCAGCCTTTACTATTTAATTTATTGCTCAGGTACTTATATGAAGCGAGTCTAAGGAACAGGAGATTCTTGTGTCATAAGAAGGTGGTATCATAAAGTATGGTGATTAATCATCACAAAATCATAAGTACACTAAAAATTTAATTAGTAAAACGTGTATTGCTTTGCAACTTGCTTCTTAAATGAAAAGAGAACTCCAGCTATGTTAAACATCTCGGTGCACACTGGAGAATAACTTTCACTGGAAGTAAAGTAACTTCCTGCACAGTGAACCAGTCCTCTTTCTCTTCTGTCGAGATTCCCATTCCCATGAGGAAGGAGAGCTGAGTGTCTTTTGTATTTCCCTGTGCCCTGTGCTGAACAGAAAGCCTAAGGTCTTGCCTAGAATAAAGGAACTGAAATAAGTAGACAGTGTATGCAACAGTGGCTTCTGGGAATGGTTTCAGGACTTTGTATTTCCCAGTTATTTTGTGTTTTTTTGTCAAAGGGTAAACATTTCAAGCTAAATTATTCAGAAGGGATTTAGGAGGTGTTTTCTTTAAGTTCTGCTGAATACAAATGTGTGGAGAGAAAGAATAATCAAGCATTCTGCTTTGGTTTTGTGTTTTTGTTCACTGGTTACACTGAGATCTTTGAGGAGAAGGATTGTATAGATGTGTGGGGTAATCCAGTTCCCCCTCTTCCTGAGTAGGGTTTTCATAGGAAGCCACTCCAAACCTCCACTTGAAGAGGGCTATCTCAAGCCTAATAAAGGAAAGAAAAGAAAAATCCTGGCAAATGAAGAGCCATGATAAAATCTGAGGTGACTCTACTACCGAGGCCAGTATGCTTGTGACATTTCTTCAGCAAATAGAAGACACTGAGTACTTTCCAAGACATAGAATTATGGAAAGGGGTGGCATATTTTAGCCGTGCAATCCCAGCACAAGGCCTCAGAGTGCAGAGGGAAATTACTTTCCTGAAAAAAATATCTCCTTTACAAGTGGGTGGAGGGATGTAGCTCCTTAAAATATAAAGTAGAAATTGAAGTACGAGCCATGTGCTTCTGCATCACCACACTGAAAACACAGTGTATGCATACATATAGATGCTTGTAATTTAAAAAAAAAAACAAAACAGCATCAGTAATTACTAGAACCATGATACGCCCCAGCACATATATTCTGCATGAAGCCAGAAAAAAGCCATTTGACCCCAATACAGTGAAGCCTCCCCCAAGGGCTGCTGGAAATGCCATCTTCCAGATTAGCGCTGCCTGCAGTACACAGGAGCAGATGGATAGCCGGTGCCCTGGGATATGATTTACTGTAAAACAAGGCCTTGACTATGTTTCATTATTATAAAGGCTCAAAACTTTAAATATATGTGTTTTGACAAACTTGTGAGGCTGCATATATAGGAGGTAAGAGGGGAACAAAAGTTGTTTCTTGACACTTCAGAAAGGAGACAAAATTACAAGATGCTGTGTTCTCTAGGGATACTGAAGACTTACGGCTTGATTATGCTAACAAACCTGCTGACCCTACATGTCTTGGTTAGGTCAAATAACACTGAATGCTCTTCGTAGGGTCACTGCCTTCCTTCAATGCACTTACAGTGTAATTTGGGTAGTGGAAGAAATAGTAACCCCCAGAAAGCCATGCTCCCCATGGCACACTGTCCCCAGGAGAACAGCAGCCCTTTTGGTACTCCAGCATTCATCCATGCTGGCACTATTCCTCTCATCTGTTATTATGGGTTTGGCCTAATTCCATGTGATACAGAAGCATGTGTTTACCTTTAAACACGTGAACCATTATGCTGACTGCAGTACAATTATTCTTTATCAACTGACCCCATGACAACAGTTCTCTTCCAAAGCAACATATTGTTCCAGATTTTGTTATAATGATATTCTTTCATAATTCACAAAGCTGTAGGTGGCAAGGTACAGGCACGCACAAGAGGTTGCGTACATATTGGCTTTCGACATGAGGTGCAGGGTTACAACCCTGTCTCCTGTCTCAGCATGAGCTGTGGATGTTTTACGGCAGAGTTTTCAAGCTAGGACAGCTATTTCTGGGTAGGTTTCAGGTATGTAACTGTGAGAGACTTGTTTGAAACCTTCTTGACATTAACTCCATTAAAATAACTTCCAGTACTGCAAGGGAGCACAACTCTTCCTGCGCTTAATTTTAAGTACATGCTTAAGAACCTCACTTATCTGGAGCTTGTGATCGAGAGTACCCCAAAGTAGCAATAATTGGGAGTTACCTACTTATGGCAGAGCTCCAATACAAAATATATCACTGAAAGATAAGGACGAGCTTGGTGTAAGAGAATGCAAATACAATTAATTCTCTTTATGATATATCCTTTGTGGATTTTTATCATAGGCTTGGAATGTTGCAGCAACCTTGGAAGAATTTTAGGGATGTCCCCAAGGAAGCAATGAATTCCTAATTTGCATAGAAAAGGACAGAGGTAAGGAGTGAGGAAGACCCTGCTGCTATGCGTGACTTGATTCTTGAAATTCCTCTGTAGATGTCAATGGGGAGAGATGTGAAACATGAAAGCTTTGTTGGACGTGAGTTAGAATTACATTTTGTTGGTTTTTTTTTTTTCCCTTTGCCACTTTGTTTCCAACCCTGATATTAAGAATTTAAGATTTTCCTTTGCTCGAATAAGCTTCACTCATTTTCCCCATCATCTTTCCAGTGCTAGAGTAGAGGCCAAGGGCAGCTGGCAAATTCAGCTCACGTTCTGCCACTGGAGGTAAAGTCTGCAAGCATCAGTCTAATGCTCCCCGCATGAGGTGCACCCTGACATGGGGCTGAATGCTCTCAGCCAGGCTGGAAGGGTCAGCCGGGGCCTGGGAGTGCCGAGTGCTGTATTGAGAAAGTTGTTCCTGGCAGGCACAGAGAACACCCCTTCTCCCAGGAGCAGGTAACAAAGAGAGACCACTCACAGCAGACCCCCGGGGAACCTTTCAAACCAGTCCATGGCTTCAAGGGAAAATGCAGCAGCTTTTAGCACAGGAAGGAAGGTTGAAACTAAATTAACCAACAGAAAACGTTGGACTGGACCAATTTGTGAGATTGTATTTGAAAAAATACTTAAAAACCCTTTCTGCAAAGTTGTTACTACTGTAAAATATTCAGTAGAAGGTGTTTTCATCAGAAGAGGCAGCTCTTTCGGTGTAATAATTTCCAGGGAATTAGTTCTCTAGTCAACCCTTCGACCTAAGAACCTTGCTGTAAACTACTAATCTGTTCTACCTATTCTGAAAGGTATTTCGTAGTTTGCTCACTCCAGTAGGCATTGCAACCGTGCTGTTGTTTTTATTGCTTCAGTCCATAAGGTTTCTCTCTGTGCTGTCAGACTCATGCCTTGGGAAAATCACTGGGAAAACTACTTGAAAGTTTGCTTATAACCCAGAGCGCGGCTTTGGAGTAGGTTGTTAATGCTAAGGAGCAGGCTACCAAGGTATAATGTTTTTGTGGAGATTGTCCATAAAAGAACAGAATACAGACCATAGAAATATGTATTACAAATGCTAAGTAAGGTGTCTGTTACCTGACAGCCGTGCCTAGACTCAGCTTACTTTCTCCAGACACATCCAAGTGAGACGGCAGACCCACCTGTACTCAGTTCATCAAATTATGATTGGGTTTGTCATTTGACTATTATATCTCTTTCCCCTTCCCCACATAATCCTCTTCAAGTTATAAGCCATTCAGCAGGGTTTTGTGTGTTTTTCTAAGATACAAAATGCCTCATAGAATTTCTTTGCCTAACAAGCGTAGGACAGTGTGTTTGTGAAATGCCATGTCTTCTCTGTTCCACATGGAGAAAAATAAAAAGCTCAAACCCAACCTACAAGGCTGGTTGTGTAATAAGACGCAGTAGGTAACAATCATGACAGCTGAGAAATAAAAGCAAGAAACCAAATAATGCTAAATGTAGAGAGCCATTTGTTTGAAACGTTTGGAACAACCAATTTATACTCATATTTCACTATGAAGTGCAAGCGGCTCTTGGAATAAATTACGAAAGTGAAAGCCTGTGAAGAAGTATTTACTGCAATATAAAACCTGATATTCTTCTCAGATCTAAAAGGTAAAAAAGATGTGAGGAGAGTTCCTATTTTTCCCTGCAAAATAGGTGACAATTACAGTGACATTGTGTTATAGCTATTGTTAGATTCTTTTTTAGGTTGATTACAAAACAACATATGCAAAAGATAAGAATATATTGGAAAAGACTAATACTGGAATGCATAGCTCCTCATGTTCCCAGGTCCTTTAAAACGGTAATAATCCACTCTAATGGGGAAAAAAAAGTACAGGAGGAGCACGTATTTCATTACAAGGAACTCAAGGGGACTGTCGGGTATTCAGCCCAATGTTAAGGCAGTGTTAAAATAGAAATATGAGCACTGTATTTTCTAAGTACAATGATGTGAAATGTTTTCAGTTGGGATGGTCTCAGGCCAGATACCACCAAAACTATCAAAAGGAGAATCTCCTGAAGAGCTTAGCTGTTATTTTGTGTTTGTACTCATGTGCTCTTCTCTTTTCAATCCTTTTGCCCATTTAGTCAAAGCATTTAAGGTAGAAAGTAGCATATGAAAAAGTGCACATCACGCAGTAAAATAAACACTATTGCCATTCTAAATCACGGGGACAAGGGTGGAAATCAGGCTGCAGAAAACTGCAGACTGCATTGAAAGTACTTTTAAGTAAAGCCTTTCAGAGATACTAAGAACTGTCAAAACAAGCAAACCGACTTTATTTGGAAGAGACGGAAAGCAACTGTGCAGAAAGAAACCTATGCTCTTCTGTAGAAGAGATTCAAGTGCAGAACATAGGACTGAAGTGATGGTAATTCCAACTTGAAATAGAAAGCATAACAAATGAAAAGGCTCAGCTTAAAATAATAGCGCCCAAGGTACAGGTCTTCCAAAAGGCCCTAATTAAGCAAAAAAGCCTGCCCAAGAATATTAGCATCAGGAAATGGGTCCAGTAACCTGAGTACCCTGACAATGTAATTGATCAAATATTAAACTGGTATTTTTAATCCAACAACAGTCCAGGTTAAGTCATGAACTTGTGAGTTAAGCACATGTTACTGAAACATCAGAACCTAAATTTTACTCACAAAATATATGCTTAGAGAGAGGTTATCGTAGAGAGAGCAGGCACATACCTACTGAAAGCAGGCAGCCGGGCATGCAAAATTACCTCCTGTCTGCGCAGTGCAAAGGAGCTACTTAGATCCCTTCTGTGTTTAATAATGGGGCGCAAAGGAGAGACAGCTTGGATACTGTGTATTGCTAATAATTGGAAAAGGTGCACTGGAGCCTGCATAACTCACTGTAACAGAAAGGGTTATAGCAATGCCTGTGAGCAGCTACAGCAAAAAAAAAAAAAGAGAACACTGAGCTGTGAAAAATAGTTCATAGTCCTCTTCTTTAAGGCTTTTTCGTACAATCCTAATTAGACATGTGCAAATAATTGATTTTTCAGTTTGCTGACTGAACCTAAAAAATACTTTCGAATTTGTTTCAGGTCAACTCCGAACTGATTTCTTTTCCTTTTGCCAACATAAAAAGCAGCAGCAAAAATATTTGGTTTTCAAGCACTCTTTACATTTATGAAAATGATTTTGTAGCTGTTTTTTTCCTCAATGACTCAGGATTTGACTCCTGCAAGGAACAATCATTAAAACTTGGAATTTGATCCCAAAGTCCACAAATTATTTTGGTAGACCCAAAACCTCTCCTTTCATGTGAAGTTTTTTCCCATTCTAATTTGAATGCAGGCACAATCTCCATTGTGAAAAGCCTTTACATATTTTCCCCTAATTTCGTCTTATTGGTCTTAATTCTACCCTCACATAAATGGAGCAATATAGCTTTCATAACCACAGGGTCCTGAATCAGCAAAGCACTTGTGTATGTCCTTAATGATAAGAAACCTGAGAAGGCATTTGTATTTCCTTCTTGAAAACTGGGTCAATTAAAAAAAAAATAATTAGCTGAACAGAATTTGAGCAGCTTACTCCTGCATTTCTGTGTTCCCCCCTGCATAGGTGTCTGAGATAAGTATAGTAACTCTTCTTCCAGATTTTCCAAAATCTTGTCTGTCCTCTTGGGGGTCCCCACAACACACGCTGAAGGAGAAGTGATGGAGGGCGGTCTATAAGCTCCAAGTCAACACTGCCTATTCCTGAACTAAGGAGCCCTTGGGGTGCTTCTGATCTCCAAGGTCTAGATCCATGATGGTTTTATCTTGGGGTGCTCCTTGGCTGTGTACAGCTTTCCCCACATGGATTATTGTGTGGAGGAAATCCAGGCATATGGGCTAGATGACACCCAAGGATGACTTAGGTCAAGCTCTCAGCCCTTGTAACCGGGTGCACCAGGATCCCTGAGTTTCTCCACAGTGCAAACCTGTAGCCGTTGAGGAGTTGGGGACCATTCCCACCCTGTCATTGTCCCAGTAGTTGACCCCTTAAAAAAACAAACAAACAAAAAAAACCCCACAAAACCACAAACAAACCAGGAGATGCACAAGAAGATAGTAATTGATTGTAATAGCAAATGAGGAAAATTGACTTTGTCACTTGGGCAAAATCAATAAACTGAAGAACAGAAAGAAAAAAAAAATCACATTTCTGTAGCAATCTTGGCTGCCACTTCTATCAACAGTTCCCAGGACTTTTTAAGAGGGATAGTGATTGCCATACTGCTTCAACAAGTTGCCCAAACTACTTTATATTCTTTCAGTTTCTTTACACTTTTCTTTTCCTTATTTCAGTTATGCATGAATTGTAACTAAAGACAAGAGTAAAAACATTTCCTCCTATTTAGGGTGTGCTAGAGGAGGCTCAATTCAGGACATAAAAATCACAGCCGGATCCAGAGCCCTTTGTTAAAACCTGCTTTTGGAGAATCCTGACCCCTGCTGCTGCCTCTTTTCTGAGAACTGTGCCACTGCTCTTGGCAAACTGGGCCTCCTCTCCTCTTCAGAGGATCCTCATCGGACTCAGACTAGGAAATCCTTGTTCCTGAGTGGGGAACGAGGCAGACCTTGCCATCTGCTCTGCCAGCTCTGTGGGTAGCTCCTATTACTCCTTTCCGTCTCTTCAGGCGCAGGCCTGGAAGTCCCTGCTCCTATGTGGAGAGCATCCCCACAGCTGTCCTGTGCTTAGGTCCAGCTCCAGTTCCCAGTCCCAGACCCATTTGCTATTTGAATGACAACATATGCCTTCCCATTCTCAGTCCCAGCTGAAGTACAAATTTTGCCTCTTCCTTCCAACTATTTACTCACTTCTCCCCCAGGCATTTAAAATTTGGGCATCCCACTGACGCACAAATGTTAAAATCCCGGCAAAAGGGTCAATCCATCAAGTGGAGGTTTCGGCGTGTGTGTGTACACCTCTCTTTATGTGCAATCATGAAGGAGTGGAACAAACAGTGCTGCAGTGTCTATGCCTACCTAAATGTTCCCAAAGTTTGAAGGTGATGCAATATTGCGGGAACTCGCTTGGTTGCAGAAAAGAGAGGAATCCAGCTGAGTCATACCGGCATACTGTGAAGCTACAGATTTCCATCAGTTCTGTCACATCACTTGACTTAGACTGTAAGAAGTCTGTGTCTGTGCTCCATGACAGAAGTCTTCACAGCACCGGGACAAATACTCAACTTTGCTTCCCACAGTGTGAGAGTCTGCACGCACTTGCAGCCAACATTTATTGCATATTTGGTATTGGCTTCCATGTCTTCTGCCAAAATAGTTTTTCAAAGTATACGCATACAATACGTTTAAACAGCCTGGTTACAGCCTAACCTGGGCCAATGACTGTCTACACCGGCTGTTGCAGTGGACCACCATGAGGAAAACCCACAGGAACAGAAAGTAAATAGCAGGTAGAGGTAGTCTGACTCTGGTGAAGTCAGGGCAGTATTTAGGAGAGAAGGAGTCCTGGAAATTAGTCTCTATTCCCAACATTGCTTGCACATTTTGTCCAATAAACGCTAAGTGCAGGCAGCGCAGGCAGTAGTAGCACGTGGCCCAGCAACAAGTGCGCAGGACCTGCCCTCCCACTCCTTACAGAGCCATGCAGTTGGGTCACCTCTCAATTAGGCTCTTTTTCACACAGACTTCTCTAAGTGGTAAATGTCTACATGTACACATCTACTTGTGAGCTAATGTCTGGGCTCCCACTATAGTCAGCTCTGTTCATTAGCCTAAAGAACCTACTGCCGTTTGAGACACTCTTGGGTCTCTGCAATGCCTGCACAGGACTAGCAGATACGAATCAGGACTTACAGTAGCTTAGCGCTGAGCACTCCGCAACACCCAAAATAAACACCCAAATGAGTTTAGACAACTGAATCCCATCCTAGAGGTCTAGATGACACAAACAGGGGAAAATAGAAAGCATCTCAACAGACTAAACATAGGTCAGCTTAAAATCACTCTGTAGTCTATGAGCTGTTGACTGAATCTACACTGACTCTTTTGGGAGCTTCAACACCTAGTTAAGGTTTATAAGTGGACACCTAGGTTTAAGTGTCTTAATCTGAGAGCTGTGACTTGACCCTATGAATCTATGGCCTTTTTTCACAACAGCTCTACTCTGGCAGGTAGAGCAGACCAAGCACTTAACTCTACGACTGAAACTACAATAGCAATTGAATTTAGAGCCATAGAGCCTTAGACCTGAACTACTAGCCAATGTAGTGAAGCTACACTGTCAGAATCTAGCCATTATTTCTGGATGCTGCAAAATCTGAAACTGTTTGTTAGATTTATAGTAAATATGATCAGATGATTTTAGAGCAAATGGAAAGAGCTGTCTGTGAGATTTCTGACTGAGCAAAAGGCTGGGTGCCAACATTTAACTGAAGTTTCTTGCAGAGGCAAAAAGACTTGTATTTGTATCAAAGCCACTCATTCAAAACTCTCACATTATAACCAGCTGCTGTTGCTGTCTCGTGGCCATTCGGTAGTGCCCATATATAACAATCCCAGTCTAGTTGCTGCACAAGGACGTTCTAGCATTGCAAAGGGTCCATTCAACTCACATAGTTTTTGAAAGGAGGCCAAGGAGAGACCTGTCACTAATGCATTTACTCACCCTTGCAAGTAAGGCCTGAGCCACATTCACTGGACGTTGTGTAAGGACAAAAAATTTTATCTTCCCAAGGTGTTTAATATATTTCTTCAACTTCTAGGTTGTCAGTCTTCACTGGAAAATCAATGCACGTAACATGAATACGTAAATGAATGGCAGCAACATTAAAAGAAGAAGTGTTGAGAGACTGAGAGAAATAGTAGGTTATTTCTGACAAAAATATCTGTGAGTTCTAAAATGACAGTTGAAAAGACATCGGAGGGGTGGGAAAAATGAGATCTTTTCTACCAGTTCTGACTACAACCGTAGTGAGAAAATTTTCCCCGACACATAATAACCTTGGTGAAAAATCAGGGCTACATATCTAAGCAGTTGTACCTTGAACTCTTTTACTATGATGGCAAGCATTCTTTTGCAGGTAAAGATGCAAGGTAGAAAGGTGAAGAATTTTATCATGAAAATCTGTGGCTTGTTGCAAACAGACTGGCATTGTTGTAGGAGAAAAGTATAATTTGCAGGAATCTTCTCCAAAATAGAAACACTTTATTCTACAAGTGAAATCTTCATAAACTAAGTGGTTCATCTTGCTATCTGTAAATTCAGCTATCTGTAAATGCAACTCCCACTCCCTCCTCAAAGGGCTTAAATCTGAAAAATGTAGAACGGAAACTAACACACCAAAACTGTGGTGGGGAAAAGAGTGACAAGATTAAAAGGGTAAATGAAACCATGCAAATCATCAATGAAACAGAGTGTTTTAAGCACAGACTGCCCAGACAGCTATATGTGATTTGGGTGGTTCACTGGAAGGCAGGTTCAGCCTCATCCTGTCCCCCAGAGTGGGGATGTAACTGACGATGTTCAAGGCATCCTGAGAGCAGGGGCAGCACCTAGAGGCAAGCTTGGACCCCAGGTTCACAGACTGAAGGGCACTTGTGATGGTCCAGGCTAATTGCTGTCGGACTCCCCCAGCCTGAGTCTGTGTCTCCTGGAAAGGACTCCCCTGGCAGGGGAGAGGCCCTCTTCACTGAAGCAGCCAGAAATTATGAGCTCCAGGGAAGCAAGCTAAGGGTGACAATGGAAGTTAAAAATTTTAGTGAAAAAATATCTCTGAGCCAGGCAAACTGGTGAGGAGAAAGGAGTTGAGAGAAGAACTGGACAATGGATTATAAATAAGAGACAGACAACTTAACTGCATGAGACTCAAAGGCAAGCATCAATTTTAGAGGAAAAATGTTTTGACGACAAGAGCACTCCTGTAAGTCATGGGTCAGTGCTGGATGTGAGCGCAAAGAAGAGTGATTCTTCTGAAACCTTGTTTTTGCCTCTGTCTAAGTCCTCTTAATGGCGTAACAGTTGGAAAGGTTGTTAAGTGTATGAAACAGCTGCTGATGTGCTTTCTGCTGTCTCATAGAGTCCTTTGATCACCAAAAACATATAAGCAGAGGCCCAGGTTCATTGCTAAGCAACAGACTGCTTAAACACATACCTAAATTCAAGTGTGTGACAAAGTTCCGTTCATGTTAGTAGGACAGTTTAAACTCAGTTTAAATCCATGTGAGTATTTTGCTGAAGGGTGGTGGGGTATGGAGGTGGTAGTGTGAACCCTCTGCCCAGCCACCACCAGTGTCAGAGGAGAGGTCACATGAAGCTACAGAGACATCAGATTGTAGATGCTTTCTTGATGCTGTTTTTGGACTCGATGATCTTAAAGGTCTTTTCCAACTTAAATTGTTCTATGATTCAGTCTCAGCCATTGGTGGTTTGTGCCTGTTCATTCATTTTCTGCAGCAGTTCTTGAGTTTCCCCTTCTTGTGAATTAGGGAGAGGTGGAGCATGAGTGAAACATGAGAACATAACACCTGAAGGGATCACTGGATCTTCTAATCCCATTACCACCATCATGGCACACTATGCATTAGTCTTTCTGCATCAGCAAGGCTCTACAGAACATCCTCTCCCATGTCATAATCCTGATTTATAGGGCAGAATATAACAACTTCCCCTTGCCCAATCTAGGACAGGTTCATTTCTTTGTCTCTGCTGCAATTCAGCTCAAGTCAGCAGTTGGTCGGCTGATGAAGTTTCCTCAGTGAAGACTTGGGAACTTCTGTTGGCATTCTGTTCTGAAATTACAGCCCATAAAAAAGAGGGGGAAACAGACAATGTTGTTCCCTGCCTGCCTGACCCATCGGAAGACTGACACAGAGGAGGACAGTGTTAAAATGTTTCTCCCACTAATAAAAAGAGCAGATCAGACAGAACATAGTCGGAACCTTTTTTGCAATCTTATCATAGAAGAATTAAACTAGTGTGAAACCCACAACCTGAGAGGTTGAGGATTCATTTAAGGGCAAGTACATGATACTTTCTTTTTCATCCTCCTCTAAACGCTGCCTTGGCTATCAGTTTCTTTCCAACAGCAGATTTGTTCATTAAAAACGTTTTTTTTTTTCTGCATATAGATTCCTTCTTCAGGTTCCCTTCTTCTGCAAGAAGGGTGAGTGACAATTTTTATGCATAAATATATATATGTGTGTCTCTCTGTGTATATAAACAATATATAGAATGTATACACAAATACATGCGTTTACATAGCAACTCACTTTCAAACCAGACACCTGAGGAAAGGAAATATGGGATCTTGCTGCTAGAGGATTTATTCTCCCTTGCCCAGTATTGTGCCTACTATTTGTTACATTCACTTCTCATGGCACTGTGAAAATGAGTTTATAAGCATTTGGGACCTGAGGAGTGCGGTTCTGTTCAATCTCTCAAATCAATAGTTTTAGTTGCTGGTTAAAATCTGTAAAGGAATTAGTTGCTATAACAGACACTGAAATTGCATTAGAAACTTTGGGGAAAACTAACTAACCCATGATGTAAAGGGATCACACACGTTCACAGTTATTCTATTCATTTTTACTAAAATCTACTAGGGGAATGTATAAAGACTCTTTAAGAGGCAGCAAGGTGATGCCACTGACGGCCAGCTGGGTTCTGGGCAAGCACCTTCATGGCTGGGAATGGCACCAGGGCTTTGCCAGCTCTTCTTCAAGAGAAGGAAGAAGAGCAAGAAATGCAAAATCTCCCACAGATGGGATTCCTCACACCTCGCTTCAGATGTCTATAATGCAAATGCCTATGTTTGAGGTAGCTATCCCCAGGTAATTTTACCTGGAGGTAAAACATCTTTCCCTGGCCAGATCCAGGGATCAGCCTGACTCATCAGATGCAAGCAACGTGTAATTATATAGGCTAATTGCGGTTGCAATTTTCTCCAGTTGTAACTTTGTTGTTTTAAAGTTTGGAGATCTATTCGGTATACCTGAACCACACCTGCTCAGACAGCAATTCTAAAATTTTGCCTCGTGTTTTTTTTACTGATTATAATTATCACCCCACTTCAGTTAGCAGAATTTTTGATGTGGCTTCTGAGGGCTCGAAGTTGACTGCACAGGGAACAATATTCCTTCCAAAAAGTGCTGACTTTGACTTCTGCAAAATATTTCACACAAATGTGAATGTCATTCTGGAACCATCACTCTCTTCTTGCAAGTAGAAGACACGTCCAAGCATTCTCAATAAAAAGAACAGAGAAGCTCTGATCGAAGCTAACCACAATGTAGCAGAAACAGTTAATTTTTCCATCTACTTTTAACACAATTCCAATATGATCTAATACTCACTTCAACAGGTCTGAAATACATTTTTTCTTTATTAAAGGCAAAAAATTTATTTTCATGTCATCATTTCAATTATTATCTTATACTAAATGTTAAAGTGTATTCTACCATAAAGTTAAAAACAAATGTTGTGTTTTATCGAAAGTTGACATAGCACTGGAAGTAAGCAGTTTAATCTTATCCAAACAGACCATTTTGTATGTCTGAAAATGAAACATCTCAAAAAGACTGACCCAAATTTTTCATTTTTCTAGAATTTTGAAATATTTCGCTTTCTATGCCATTTCATATCTCAGAGTTCCTTGAGAAATGGAAATTCAGATGAAGCCTGGTGAAGTTTCACGGTGGAAAGTAATATTCAAGTACTCTGAAGTCTACTCAAATTCAGCTACAACCATTTGGATGAATTGTGAAAAATTATTCTTTCTGAAAACTGGACGAATTTTTTAATTTGTGTGACTGTGGCACTCCATTAAAAAAAAAGTATGATACGAACCAAACAGATTCATTGAATTATTATTACAGAGAAGACATAAAAAAATCCTGTGCTTTTTGCACAGAAATAAATAAAGAGATAGTGTTTCATTCAGGTCTTCTCTCTGAGTATCTCACTATGACTTGGAAAGCTGATAAATTTAAGCCCCAGGAAGATCAACCCATGATTGGTATTTTCAGTAATTTTAGAAAATGGTAATGAAAAATCAATTAAATGGAAGCACTCAAAACAGAGTACTTAGATGTTATCTCAGACTTCAATTACAAAGACCAAAGAGCAAAACCTTCCAGCAATCATTAGCATCACAGGAGATCTTTTTACTAAGCTCATCTAAAACCTAGATGTGTGCCTAAATCCCTTCTCATGAAAAGCATCTTCCTTCTGTCTAAAATTTCCCAGAAGTATAAATGTTGAGGCACTGGCGTGTTAATGGAGCAATTAAAAGGAAGATTAAAAGAAATTTAAAGAATATATTTTCTTCATAACTGTTCTTATAACTGCTCTGAAGTTCCTCTGAGTCTCATTTGACTTCCCCAATGGATTTTTAGTCTTATTCTAGTATCAATATCAGTCAAAATCTCTCCCCGCAGAGTAACACATCTATTCTCAGGGAAAAAAAGGGCAGACAGATACAGAGCCTATTCTAAATCAAGCCAGAAATCTTGCGGACTAGTTATGCATTTTGTTTTCCTCCTTGCATTTCCACAGCCATAAGGAAGACACAGCAGGTAAAGAGGTACTCACTGTGGAGAGAAAAATATCACAAAGATTATAAATTACAGTTAAGCCACGGAGCTCTCATGAAAGTCATATGTATTTGATAGAAAAAAAATAGGTTTTGGTTTTGGTATTTTTTTACAAAGAGAGTTTAGGACTTTGCCTTTTTTTTTTACTGATTGTAACATAATAAACAATTGGTTTTAAGATTGCAGTGATCACAAGCTGTTTATAGAGATAGGCAATTTTGCTGAAACAAAATCTTTATGAGGAAAAATAGGTATATTTTCCCCAAAGAATGGCCTTATTTATTTGAAAATGAAATAGCTTAAATCGTTGAGGGATTACCTGAGCTCTCACCTTCCTAGATTGCAAGCTGCATGCAAGGAACCCAGAACTGAACCATCTTGAGTTTAAAAGGTCTCTATAGCTCTTGTAATTTGGACAACTTTGTTGCTGCTGAAACAGTTTGATCAATGTGATCTCTACAGTTGTCTCATATACAAGTTGTAGGTAATATAAATAGAAAAGAGTCAGCACAGTTAGGACTTTATTGCCAAAAGAGTTTCCCAGCTTGATTAGCCAATACAAAAGGTGGCAAAACACCTTCTACCACCTCTGATGGCCAAAACCCACCATCCCACCCTCTAGGAAAGGACCCAGTCACAGCCATGTGTGTTTGATTTCTCCTGCCTGGGTCTGGATGCTGAGGCAAGGCGAAACCTTCACCTCATGTAGGGTGCAGCAGCTCATCTCTGACGGGCATAGATTTTGAGAACACCTGAGGTTCAATGCTCAGCACCTGCAGTTGTCTCCCTTTCACTTCAAAGTCACACTGTCACTGTGGGCTGTCAAATGTTTGATTTGTATTCAGCAGCCTTATTTAATTGCCTTCATCTGCTTCTATATTAACAACTGCATAGCCACTCTTCTCTTAGACAATTAAACCAGCAGTGTCTAGAGAGTGCAGAGGAAAAAAGAGTTCTCCAGCTGTGAACCAGCATGAGAGAAACAGATAGAAATATAGTGGGAAAACAGACCATGCTTGGAATAGACTATAAAATGTCTGCAAAAGGCTTAGCAGGATTTAAGAACCAAGGAAAATAATAGAAAGAATAAACTACAAAATAATGTACAAAGACGTGGCAAACCACAAAGATGCAAAGATCAGTTCCATTACGCTGTCCGCTATGACAGCGCTATGCAACCCATGGCTGGCATACTGAAAGGCTTAGTGCCTAGAAAGAAAGTCAATATGGAGTGGAATCACCTTATCCTTTTGTCTCTTCTAGAATCAGCAAATTGGTACAGTTCAACTTATGTAAGGCCCATAGCGATTTTATACTGCTCGACAACAAATCTTAAACTGTCCAGAAGTTAGATATGGAAAGACATATTAAGTTATAGAATCCATCTGCTTGTCTTTACAGAATTTTTTCCTAATCTATTACTCTTCATCAAAAGCAAACCATTGTCTTGACTCTGAAGTCAAAATCAGTGTGTAGTGTTTGAACATTTAGGAACCCGTTTTCTGCCCAAAAGCAGCAAAATAAGTTTGATTACGTTACTTACTAAATGTATGGTACCTTACAAGCCTTTAAAGAAAAACAAAAGAAGAAGAGGCATTAATTCCAAATTGCTGGATGGAAAATTGACCTCAACACTATTTTAGTTCCAAGACTGTACTGAATCACATTTCATGCTCTCCGTATCTTTCAGATAGTTTATTTAAAACTTCCAAGGGTTTGTACATTGGTTCTAAGATCTTCCATTTCCAAACTGCAACTGAATGAATGGACTTGGAGTGCACCTCTGTACTGAGCTGTACTTCTGCTCTTTTGCCAGCTGTAGATGGAACATAATGCAGTTTCTTCTCAGGCGCTTCTACCCACTCAGGATGGGAGAATAGAAATACCATGTTCATGATAACCCAGTAGTAAGTACTAGTAGTTTGTGAGGTGAAACGTGACACACTAAATGCCCTTCAACTCGTTTGTGGGTCTGTTGATACTGCTTAGCACCAGACCTCACAGGTTTGGGCTTTGAGCAGTCTACTTGGATGGCTGTATTCTGTCAGCCTTTGAAGGAAGCACAGAGGGTAGGCGGCTTGATGTCCTGGACAATGGCTTCCAGTTACAGTAAATGGGAGCTGAAGGTGATGTCGTTAACATTTACAGAGTTTATAATAAGGGCATGCTGTAAGAGTCATTATGAGATGTTAAAATAATCCTTCCTCTTTTCCCATCAGCAGCATGGCTCACAACATTTCAGCTTCCACTAGCGACCTGTGTTTCTTCCGACAGGCATTGTTGTCCTTGTTCTCAGTGTATACATGGGGCGGTCAGTTCCCCCATTCTTTCCTGGAAACAAAAAATTCTCACTGTCTTTTCAGAGCAATAACCCAGGTAAATTTGGAATTCAGGGCACACAATCAATGAATGAAATGACACATATCTTCATGATCACCACTACTTGCAGTGTTCTGCAGGATGGCATCTTATTTGACAAGCGCACAAGCTCATGTTTGGTTTGAACTTTTTGCTTCCTTGGGAGAACAACTCTGACTCAGTACTCAGTATATGACTCTGTGACACCACGTATACTGATCACATAGTTTGATTTAGAAAAAAACCCAGATCAGTTAGCAGCAATCTGCTAAGCTCTGAATGCACTCACACAGATGACACCAGTATTACAATGGTTCTGCACATGCTGGGCTCTGATATGTTTTAAAGAACTACTTTTGAATAAATTGTTCCACTAACAGTCACTTATTTATTCTGCCCTTCATAGCTTAAGTTCCATACTCTTCACCTGACAGTAAAATAACCATTAGAACAATGAATTGACTGTGATGTAACATAATAGAAACTACTGTGCATTTATATTTGCTGAGACTAATTACACTTGCAATTAACAACCAGCTACTGCAAGGTGTAAGTTTGTATCCCATTAAGACATTCTAGTCACATCAGAAGCCACAAGTCCAGAGCTTAAGTTATACAGCCATGGGAAGCCCTCTGCAGAATTATATCTCCAATAATTTAAAACAGGTCTATTTTTAATATTTTATACTAGCACAGACCTGAGCTAGGACCCATGGTCTGCCCTCAAATTTCTAAGGAGTTGTTTAGAATGCTTCTTTTCAAACCACAACACATCTTCCATCCCTTCCTAACCAATTAGGACTTTTCCATTGCCTTCAGAGAGTGTTTCTTCCTCCCTGTACTCCCCTGTTGCATCTTCTCTCAAAGCTCCCAGTATTTCCACTATACTTTTCCAAGACACACACCACCAACTCCAGGTGCTGTGCTTTCTGTCTGACTTTTTACCTCCCCACTGGAATGACAAGTCCTCTGCTCTCGAGGACCTAATAATTCTTCAGCTTAAGGAACTTCATACTTTTTAACCAAATTCAGAAGAAGTTGTATTGCCACAAGGTTTGCAACCAGCTGTGTGCAGAATTCCATGAATTATTATTGTGAGGGTGGTGTGACACTGGTACAGGTTGCCCAGAGAAGTCGTGGATGCCCCATCCCAGGAAGTGTTCAAGGCCAGGCTGGATGGGGCTTTGACTAACCTGGCCTAGTTGAAGGTGTCCCTGGCCATGGCAGAGGGGATGGAACTAGATGATCTTTACGGTTCCTTCCAACCCAAACCATTCTATGATTCTATGACTCTTCGGATTTTATTCAAGACTGCCTTGAGTCTTACCCTGCTGTCAGAACCATACTGATGTGCCCATGCGACTGTGCTTCTGCTGATGTTATAAATTGTGTTAAATTTATGACTCCATTTTAAAGATAGCCAATAATGCAGACATATACACAAAGATCAAAATGCTTGTCATCGCGTAACCTTTTCAAATCCAGTTTACTTGCTATTTGATGTCAAACAGAAAAGCCTTATCTGATCGTAAATGCTGAATGTCACTGACCATGACTCATTTTTGAAGTCTCATCACGGTAGGAAGCTTGAATCAGAAGCTGCTTGCTCTATTATTGAAGATCTTAATGTGTAACATGTATTGGTTATTAAGTGATGTGAGGTATAAGAGAAGGAAAAATGTATTCTACTCATTCATATATCAGATTCTGTGTCAGTGAGATAACTGCATCCCAACATTACAACCAGATTTCAGAGGTGCATGTCACTGTTAAGTTTTACTTAAGTTGATGGCAGCTGCATGTGCAAACTATGTTTCAAAAATCAGATGCTGTGACGCATTCCTAAGTCCACCAAAGTCAATGAGATGCCTCCATTTTCAATGGAACAACTTGAAGTCTTATGGCAATAGCTTTTAAAGTTGTAGATTCCTGAATGTCAAATTGTTCAAGATTAAGGAAAATCTGGTATTTCATTAGTAATTTTTGCTGCAAATTGCAATTGAAAAATACTAAATGTCAGAACATCCCAGTGAGCACATATGCTTCTGCAAAGTTCAATGCGTTATGTTTTGCATTTGTGGTTTTTTATGTATTTGTTTAGATTCTCATTCTAGAATAGGTTTTACAGATGACTTGCATCCTAAAAATACTTACTGTGTTATATTAACATAAGTGGGGCCACGGACAGTTAGTTCAGGCATAGACACAACAGTGTAGATGTCTGAAGTTAGATGGGATGAATCCCAACTTTTGTATTTCAGAAGTCATGAGACCTGAAGAGATATATAAGACAGCATGACTTGCTGCCTAACACAGACTACAGAACATTACCCAGTGATCCTTCCCCCAGGTCGAGAACTTCTAATAGATGACTGATATTCCACCTGTTGAATGAGGTAAGTGAGAAAGTTAGGGATAGGGAAAGCAATACATAATACACAATATGGATGATATGTAAATCATTATTTTAGAGTCAAAAGAGACAGTAGATCATTGACACCACTATAGTGACTAAATTTGCCTCAAACATACCAGCAAGGCTTGAAGTTTGAGTCAGACACCCTTTCTGTAGTAGTTTTGTTCCAACTAACCCAAATGTTAAAAATATATACCCTCTACCTAATTATCTGGTTTAACTTCAAGACACTGCCTTTGCCTGCTAGATTAAAGACTGTGATTGCATCTGCTGATCTCTCCTTCTTGTGTATATATATGTCTATTTATGTAAATATCTATGTTGTGCCTTGATTTTCTTTTTGATCAGCTAAATAAATTAAGGGTAAGTCCATCACTGTAACATATGAAAACTTCATAAACTCTGTTACCTTTTTGATAAGTAGTGGCAAATGCAATCTGCTTTAATGTAATGTCCTCGCTGCGAGAAAATAAAAATAGAAGTATCATATCCTATTCATTGCAATGAAACTTTTAGTGTTTGCATCAAGCTTTATTGATAGTAATTAAAACTCTAGAAAACAGCCCTTAATATGATCAAAAGGTCTTTTTAGTTTTAATTCTCCAAATGCACATCAAAGCCTCCCACTCCCTCCATAGTGCTGTCATGCTGCTGTATAAATATGTCCTCTGTTGCCTGACAGTAAGGAAGAAGGAATTTTTGGCAAAATAACAGTTCAGCAGCAATGTGACCATTGCAAAACACTGTACTGTGGCTAGGGGAAAGAGAAAGTTTTAGTGTGAAGGCATCACGAAACTCATTTGAGCCAAAACCAGCTGAAGAATCATCATCCTGGTTTTAAAAAATCAGGTGTCCAAAGGCACCTTTTGACTCATGGAATATGAGCATGAAAACTTATCCCACAACCAAGGCAGCCCAGAAAAGCCTTCCACAATGCCACTTAAAAGCAGAATCGGATCACATTTCTGCCCATAACAGTTGGAGACAGTCAGCTCTGTCAAGTAACAAAGAACTTACTGCTCTTCTAGTCCACTGAGATCCTGTGAGAGTCTCTTTTTGAACTTACCTACATCCCCTGAAAGGCTGGACTTTCAGTCAAGTGCAGATCTGAGAGGAAGAATTTTTGCTGGTTCTTCTACTTGGGTAGACGTGTTAGTTCCATGGTGTTTGATCTTTAGATGTGGTCTTTTCATGACTTCAGACATACTGGCTCCCTTAAAACCCACGATTGAAGTAAATCCTGAGTGAGGAAAAATATAGATGTTATTATTTTCCAAAAGAATTCCAAATAGGAGTATGCATTGCCCTGGTCAGACAGTTTGAACTGCATGGTGCTTGAAGGGCAATACATAATTCTGTGTTTTACATACTTTTCTGAAGAGCACAGAATATCTGGTGTTAAATAAGGATTGGTAAATTATGCTGTACTACATTACATACCATAGATGAACAGATGGTTTCATGTATTAAAACAAAGGACAATGAATTGTTTGTGCAAATTAAGACTTCATTTGGAGACATTACTTTCATCTCTTTTGCTCTCCAAGCATCACCATGATATATCAATCCCTATCACCTAAGGGATAACAGATTGTTAAAGACTAATGTAACAGATTGTTTCAGACCTCAGCAGAGGCCTAATCACATGATCAGCTTGGAGATGCCTCTCCCTTTATTGGTAAGTCAGATCTTGGCTTTGTACATTCTTACAGTAGTTTTATGGAAATTTGCTTATGACCAGTGCTTTCAAAGTTTGCATTTATTTAAGCATAACTCATGATGTGCATACCAATACCTAGATATCCAGCTGGTATCTTTGTCTCCAGCAGGGTAAGAGAGCAACTGGCTACAGGTATCACCTTTCTGCTGCATATTGAAAAGCATCTGCAATCAGGTGGAAAAGAGCAAACTGGACTGACTTCTGAGGTGCGGACAGAAACACTGGATTAGAAATATCAGACAACATGATTTTTGTGCCTGTTTTCCTGCCTAGCTATTCCCACGGAATTGAACATATCATGCAAGGTCTCCCCAAGAAATGAAGCCTTCCTTCTATCTGAAGAATTCTGGCTCCATTCCCAGATGCTATATTGAAAAGAAGGATAGGGTTTATCATCATGAGGTCTTCACGGTGTATAGCTCCAGTTGCAAAATGCATCCTTCAGCACAATGTAAAAGTCCAGGACAGATTAATTCCTGTGAAGCTGGAAGGCATTATTATCGTTGCTTAAGGTAAAATCTTCAAAAGTGCCTAAATTACTTAAGTTGTTGAAGCCCCATTTTCAAAAATGACATAAGCACTTAGAAACATAAATCCCATTGAGGCACAGCCTCATGACTACTGTGGCATAATAAGTTACTTCACATAAGATGAGCAGCAATAACTGCTATGCTTACCCTGCTGAGCCCTGCAGATGAGGCTTACGTGGTTCTTCCTTTGCAGGTTAAGTACGGTCAATTTTTTCTTACTTCCCGTGTCATGTGCATGCAGCCTGTCGTGAAGGCCTACCTGACACGTGGCAGGTGATTAAGTTGTAGTAACTCCACAGTTAGTAAATTAAATCAATGGGACCTTGGAACTTATGAATATGTAAATTCAGCTCATGAGAGGTTTTTGACTCATATCCGAGACAGAATTTCACCCAAAAGTTCCTCCAACAATCCCACAGTGGCTCGTTGAATAGATACCTGAACGCATTCGGTAGCCACATACACACAGAAGCTTGCTTCCTTATCCTTAGAAATAGCTACAGATTTTCAATACTCTGAAATATTACTCTGAATATTCTTACACACAGGCATGTATTTTAATATTCTTCCAAAGAATATTGTCTTACCGAGAGCCTGTTGATACTTTCTGTTCCTTTATTTCTTCTACCTATGTCAGGTCACCCAAGTTTTTGAGTAGGTGTGTGCGTTCTTTGTGTGTGTGCGTGCGTATGTGTGCATGCACGTGCATGTGTATGCGTTAAAACTACAAATCATGAACAATGCTTTAAGGAAAGACACACTAACAGGTTAATCATCCATATAAAACTACGTGTGGGTGGCTAAATAATTCTTTTGAAATATAGTTCACTTCTCACCCACTCACAAAGGTGTTACTGAAGGCATGAATTTTCCTTCATATTTGGGAACAAAACAAGGTTTATTTTTTGGCTTTTATAAGAAATGCTAAAAGCAATGTGAGAAATCATCTTCTCAAATACACACAGAGTTCTCACAAGCATTTATGCAACATCTGCTACCGTGGGCTGAGGCTAGTAAACAGTAATGTTAATACAAGCTAATAATATAGTATTACTAATAAAACAAAATAATAATGCATTTCTAATGCTTAGGGCATCTACAAGTATGTATCCTCAGGCAAAGCCTGGATTTCATCTGGAGAGGCAGAAAGAAGACAGTCACCTGCTTACAGCAGTAAATGTCATCCTTTGTAGTATTTCAGCTTCACTGCTGCAATAGGATGTATTCATTTGTTCTAAATGTATTGCTCTGTACCTACGAATGGACGCTGTGATCCCAAAGGCATGTACTGAAGAATCGCCCGTTTGATTGCGGCGTCACACTGGTTAGGTCAGAATATGCTGGATGTAAGGATTTTGTTTTCGTGAACACAGTGAGTTTTCCTGTGGCGCTAGCTGCAACTGGATACCCCGCTTTAATGAAAAGTACACAGTACTCTCTATTTACAGAATTTAATTGTTTCCAAACTGCTGGTGTTGGATAACAAAAGCTTATGAATCTTTTATATTCCCGTGTATTAAACTTCTCAGTCAAATAGGCTTGAAAGGGAGCATCTTGTGTTGTTTTTACTCATCAGGTAAATATATCTCACATACTCTATGAAGCATGACTACCATCCTGTTTTCTTCCACCCTCTTTTAAGCTTTTTAGGTAATTTTAGTTTAAATAGAGCCATGTTATTCAGAAATCACAGGGAATTATGTTTTCATGTAAGAGATGGTATCTTCTGGGAAATTATGTTTTCAGAAAACAAATTCTAAATTCGGCGGTTTGACATTTTAGAATTGCATTGATAAATTCAGGAGAATGCTTTTGACACAGGGAAGGTATGATGTACCTTCAAATTTAGGGAAGTGATAATTTAACTACATGGTGCAGCAATCCAGAGACTCTGTCCTTCAACGAGGTATCAGCTTCCTGGCAGTCACCGCTCAGTAAAAACAAGCTCAAGGTGGTTTTTGTGCAAGGGTTGACATAATATAGTTTCCCACTATACCTTACTATGTGGTATCTTGCTCAACTGTTCATAAGGCTGACACTGTGCATAACAGGAATACCGTCTCACAGGAAAGCATCTTCTGATTGATTCTTTCTCTGCCCAGACACTCATTTCTCCCCTATATATGCTGGTACACAAGGAAACCCATTGAACCTCAGTGCAGCCCAGCCTCTTCACTGGCATGTCAGTCTGCACCACAGACCCATTCAAACCCAACTGGATTGAAAGAGGGTCTTTCCACCATGTTTTAGGTCAGTTTATGCATCCTGCCTAGGATAGCCCAACAGACACATAGGTAAGAGCTGGATTTGCCTTATGTTACACTGTAGTACTCTACTGAAATAAATGAATAATATGCTGATTTTAATATTTTTTTTTATATATAAAAGGACTTCTAATTCCATTCAAGTTCTCTTCTAAAAACATCTTCCTCTTCTATCAGGAGAAATTCTGAAATATTCTCATTTTCCTCATGCTGTGAAATTACAGTACGTGGTCTTTATGGGCAGTGTATGATGCAACTGGCAAGTGTTAAATAGCTGGCCACCCACTGTGGAATAATAGTGGATGGTTGCAAAAGCACAGTAAAAGTCCATCAAATAAAGGGCCAGAATTCCTTAGACAACAGTTAAAACCCCAGGGATAAAGCAGTCGAGCATCACTTCCTGCTTAAGATAGATGACATTAGTATCCAATGAAAACAGACGTAGACTCATGGGGAAACGCGGACCAGATCCTGAGATCTAGATGTGAAGGCACCCCATTAGCTGCACTTGTTATCTGTCCACAAAACAATGCATAAATCTGTAGTGCCGCCTGTTTGGAAAAATAAAAGCACTATATAAACCAGTTTATAATTTTTTACAGTTCCTCATTGCAGCTGGCGATGGCTAAAATAGATGATCTCATAGTCTGCTGTGTGCCTGCCAGATAGCTTGCATGCAGATAGATGCCTTTGTGCTGCAGACCATAGAAACCTGCATAAAATTGGCCTTCTTTCCTTAATAGAGCTGCATGAACAAAGATGAGTTTGTTGCTGACCAAGAACTGAAAGCTTTGTTTTGTAAGACTCTCTGAATGTATTGCACTTTGCCAAAGGAGAAGGTTCTCCATAAAAAGAGAAAGAAAGTGAGAGGGGGAGAGAGAGAGGAGGAAAGAGATAGAGAGAGAGAGAAAGAAAGAGAGAAAGAAAGAGAGAAAGAAAGAAAGAAGAAAGAAAAAGAAAAAAGCGGAAACCAGACAAAGTGCAAACATTTCTGGTGGTGGATATTTGTGACTGGAGTGGGCTGAAACCTTTNTTTTTTTTTTTTTTTTTTTTTTTTTTTTGTTTACTGGTCACATTTCTTGAGCTGAATAAAAATGAAAGAAAAAGGAACTTTAATTAATGGGATGCCTTTTGATTTGTAGAGCAAAACTGCCAGAGCAGATGTACCAGCAAAGAGGATTAGATTGTCCCTTCTCTGACGCACTGAAAATTTCTTTTTCCCCTTGTAGTAAACCCCATTGAGAAGAGGCTGTCTTTAGTGTCTAAGATTCAGCACTGCTAAAGAAACTGTTGTATTTGGGTACAATGGGCAGCTCTCACAAGCCTAGACAGAATATGTGAGGAGAGAGCTAATATTCCTTTAAATCCAAGGTTGATTCCACTTTAGTATTTAGAAAAGCCTAAATAAAAGAGAATTTCTAAGTCTGAGTTCTTTCAAATCTCATCAAATATGTATTAAAGTGAATCCTGAAACAGCCATGACTAACGCTCATCCTTTTTAAAAGCTCAAATAAGTTAGATAAAGAGTCTTGAACCCATTTTTTGTTTATTTATTTATATTAGTCCATCAATTTACCTGTTTCTGAGATCTGTGTCTCTGGCTGCAGTCCTCCTTTAAGCAGGGTGGATTGATGAAGGACACATTTAACTGATTAATTTTACACGCACAAATTGGGCTTCATTAACAAATTCCTTAGGTATTCCATTTTAAATATTTAAAATTATGTTTTCAAAACTCTAATCTGAAGAAAAACTGATGTCCACTTCACTTCTATTTATTTCACTTTCTTTACGCTAGTTGTGAGATAAGGTGTATATTAAAAAGTCTTTTATCCTAGTGCTTGCTTAAGTTCATTTTGAGTTTCTTCTGTACTGAGAAGAAGCAAAAAAATCCCAGATTTTATTGGAAAACATGTAACTGTCTGAGCAGTGCACAAGCTAAGGTGATGAGTATGCAGCAGCCTAATTTATCCCAAGAGAAACTGAATGGCTACAGGAATCAAAATAAATACTTATATGCCCTTTCATACATTCTGTTCCACCTAAAAACAACACCCATTTTCTAAAGTGAATGTGTGCACAAAAAAAAAAGAGGGGCAATAAAGCATTTTGGCGCTTTCTTTACTCATTTGCTTTGAAGGAATGCAAAAAAGCAAAATTTTTCAGGCCACAGTGCTTATTTCTTGTCTTTTTGGATGACTCCTGAAACGGAGCAGGCACACAGAGCTTCAGATTACATTTTCTTTCCTTTTCAAGGGATAGTAACTCTGGACTGCATTTACTCCTGCCTTAGTCAAAGGCTAACTTTGATGTCAGCTTTCATGAGGATGTGCCCAAAATCATGATCTTATTACCTACTGGTTGGCTAAGTGATAATGTCCTTCCCTGCCTGGTCATTTGCATGTTGTTAGACTGAAAAAAAACTTTTCTTCTGGACAGAAATACGTCCCTGTTTTACCCAGAAGAATAACTCTTGTATTGTAAAATTATTTAAAACGGTTAAAACTCTCTCAGCAAAATTCAGAAGTCGTGATACTACTGAGTCACAATAAAAAGATAGGAAAGAACTTTTTCATTGTAAAGCTAGAAGAGAAATTTAAGATAGGTCGTGAAAAAGAAGCATTTTTGGCAATGTAATTTCAGAAGTCTCGCAAATAACATCTCAAAGATGAACAGGAGACATCCTACTGCAGAGGAAACCTTACCTTATTCTACCTATGTAAAATTCTGGGTTGTTTTGTTTTTTTTTTTTCTGGCAGTGCTCAGAGGGAATATCTCTGCCAGCCGCTTTTTCTATTCTGAGCAGCAGCAGATATTTTGTATCTAGACTTCCAAGCACCTATTTGAAATGAAAATACCAAATATTCACCACGCTCTTTATATCCTGTTGCGGAAGTGCAGTACATGTAACAAAGACACAAATAAAACTTTCAAAAATGTGATTGGCACCCCAAGAATTTTCTTTTAGGTATAATGTTTTAGGCATTTTTGTAAATCAGCGGGAGCACTCACTGATTTGCGTCGTCAGTCCTTTTTCTCTGGAACACAGCCTCCCAAGAGTGAGAGAAATGGTGACCAACTCCTCGTACTTTGGTTTCAGGGAAAGTAGGAGCAAGAGCTTTCATTATCAGGGCAGCCAGATCAATCATCATTTGAGGGCATAGCTGGGGTAAGGCTTGGGACAACACGTCTGTCAAGAAAGACATGAGGAAGAACGAGAATTGTAAACTAAAAAGAAGCTAGATCAGAAAGACACAAATACATCAGCAGTTAAAGGCAGAAGTATATAACAGTGATCCTCCTCATTTCACAGGCTGGGACATGTGATGATGCCAATGTCATCCTTTTGAAAGAATTACGAAAATAATAAACAATTTGACATTATCATTGGGCAAATTCTCTTCTTGCTTTGTTGTCTCCCTGTTTTCTTTTAGAGAAAACATGGATGAAGGACAGGGATCCCTAAAATTTTGTTCCTTGAAGGCCCCTTTTGCCAGTCAGGCTGGGGACTACATAGCAAATGACAGAAATCCTCCACCACTGCCGCCAGCAACATGATGGCCATTAATAAACCAGACAGTCGCTTATGGGTGGGAATGTATCCCTGGGGTCCCTCTGAGAGCCAGCTGGTGGGTGGTTTGGTGAGGTGAGGCTGCCATGAGCTCTAAGGACCCTGGACCCCATGTGACCAGGCACAATCTTCAGTCTCCAAAGAGCTGGAGGAAACTTCAGCCTTGGTGACCACTCAGTCCCCAGGGGAAAGAGCACAGTCTGACAGGCAGCCCCTCTGAGAGCCGCGTACAAGGGACCTGCGAGCCACGGATGATTACAGTTTTGCATTAGCAGGGCTTCTCCAAAAATTACTCCCAAAATACTACTTCTGTCACGTTTACTTCCCCAGAACGGTTTCTATTGCCAAACGTCAAACAAAAATCAAAGCCTTAGTATTTTCTTTTGTCGTAAAAGGCTGCTTCTGGAGCAGAACTTGTCCATCTATCACAGTGGTTTAGGCTATGAAGTTCAAGTCCTAATGAAACATTTTAAAGTTGTTTCTTCAAGCAAACCAGACTATATATTATACTTGGCATAATACTCCTGTTGCTACTATAGTGTCAGAAACTTTATATTGGCATCAAAAGTATGTACATCTTCTCCTCACAGAGACCTATCCATGAAGAGCATGCACATCATTACCAAGGAACCAGAGCTTCTATTTAGCCAACTGGAAATCCTGTAGAGCACAAATCAAAAGTCAATAGAGGAAATTGGCAAGTCAAGTCAACAACAGCAACTTTCTGATGGTATTAAGTTTTTTCTACAACCTCTCCAGCATCAAGATTGCAGATGGGTTCCTGTGATGGATCTAATGGCATGACCAGCACACCATTAGACAAGTTAGCTCAGGGAGAGGGCTTACCAACATCAGCTGCTTCCCATGTGTACACAGGTAGTCTGCAGTCCTTTCTTCCACGCTTATCTCACATACCAACAGTGGGTAAAAGTGAGCATGTGGCTCATTTACTAGGGAACAGTGATGGACTACTCTCCCTCTCCCAGCAGGAGCTTGCTCAGTTGTGCGTATCCAACTGTTGACCCCTACCCTCAGCTTTGAAACTTAGGGGAAAAAAAAAAACGTTAAATGAGCTTGAAATTGTTACCTTTAGGCAAAATTTGAGTATTCTTACGAAATTTTATGTCATTTGGACAACAGATCCCTAAACTGCCCATTCTAAAACTAATTAGATCATTACAGCATAGGCATTTTCCAAAGCTTTTACCATCCTGTAACAAAAATAAACAAGATTGGCAGAGGCAGGGATTGCACTTCAAATAGTGCGCAGAATCGAAGAGCAAATACATGGACTCGTTTTAAGAAGTTAGTAACATTTTAATTAGTAACATGATTGTGTCTGTGAAGTGCAGATGTAGTAACAGTCCTGTGATAATGATGAGAAGCAGAGACAGGCAGGGAGCGAATTTTCTTTTTCCATAAATGTCCTAGATGTTACTAAGATTTTCTTCAAGTTTATTACTCTTTCATTTTCAGCATGAGTTTTCATGTACAATTTTACTGTGGATGCTTCAATGTTTTTTAATGCAGTATTTATCATTCATGGGCATAAAGATTGGGTATAAAATTGTGCTTTTTTTGTTCAACTGTAAGTATAACATTTATTAGGAAGGAAAACATAGCTTTTTAATATCCCACTATTGAAAGAGCTACAAAACATGTCTTCCTTTACACTGGTTTTGTTGTATCTGTAGTGACAGAACTAAACCTAGCATTTTGGGACTTGTGCTTGGAAATTGAATTAGCAACAGAATGTAATGTGAATAAGTTTATCACAGTCACATTTCCATGACAGCATTACAACCACTTTACTTGCACTTGCTGTGTAATTAAATTAATGACTCAGCTTGTTTTGTTAAATTACATTCATGTCTACATATGCAAAGACCTGATTCTGTTTGTTTTCTTTTTTTTTTATTTTTAATTCTGGAGCAGACTTAAGATGGAGCCAGTTAAATCAATGCTTGCTTATGAAGCACTACACTAATTCTTTGTTCCTTGTATTTTTCATTTTTTTTAATTCTAACTTGCTTGGTTTGTAATAAATACACTGCTCTATTCCAATACCTTAGCTTCACTGCAGTGATTTTTTTTTTCTGGTATTTAACGTACCACATTATTTCCTATACAAGGTAATCCAGTATCTACTGACAGAGTAATGCAGATTCTTTAGATTCCAGTGTATGTTTCTCCAAGTAATGTTTCTCACATGTTGCAGTCTATCTACATAGGTACTACAAGATTTATTTCCCTTTAAATAGCCCTCAACAACTTGCCTTACTTGGTTTTTCTGTATTCAACCTCATCCCAGTCTTACTGCAAACACATCTCTTTGACACCAGACTCCAGAGCTTTCCATTCATTTGTAACTCCAAACCACATGCAGTTATCATTCAGTCATTTATTTCTCAAAATACAGAATCTTCTAATTGATTCTCAGATTACACACTCTGCAATGCATGTCATAGCTGCTAAAATAGAGTTTTTCCATAATTTATCTTACTGTTTTCTTTTGCTCTTCCTATTAAATACAGCTTTGCAGGTTTTGCATTTATAACTTGAGAACTAAGAAGAGGGTAATTTGTGCATTACACTATTTGATTTAGACACTGTCCTTGATAACTCATATATCATGCCAGGAATCAGAAAAGAGTTGATCACTAGACCGGTACCAGGGCTGTTCCTGCCTCCTTACTCTGTGTGACACGAGAATGATGAGCAAAATAAGACTTACCGATGACTACCCCACTCCAGCTGCACAGCCTCAGCATGACTACTGGTCAATGAAGAGGCATCGAACAGACATGGAAGTGTGCATCCAGAGGAGAAACTTCACCGTGGCTCTGGCTATTATTGCCAAATCAACTTGCAAAGCACAGAGCTGGGCTGTCAGGCAAGTGTTACCCCATGAACAGCGAGGTATCTGAGGCAGGGCTACAAAAACAGCTCATGAGGGCTGCAGTCCTCAGTTGCTCTGGCAGAGTAGGACAAACAAAAAGTGTTATATTAAGAAGGAAAGGAGATATGGGCAGAAATTCCCAGATGAAGACAGAGGCAGAAGTAATGAGTGAGAGAATGAAGGTGTTTTACTGTGGGAAAAGTAAAACAAAGCAGGTGGGAGAGAGATCAAAGATCCACCTGTGCTGCTGTGTGACAGCAGCTCACACAGAGGAACAAAGTGAAGCTCTTTCCTGTTCAAAACTCCTCTCAAATACTGCAATGGGAGGAATGGTATAAAATTTGGATACAAAGTGTATTCCCATCCCCTTTTTAATGCTGACTATGAACCCAGTTTAGGCATGCAATTCAGACATAGACATGCTCCCACTTTGGGTGCCTGCCACCAGTAGGAGGGAGCAGAAGAGGAATGCCTGAAAGCTGAATGGTGTCATCCCTTCATCAGCCGAACATCAGCTGAACATCAGCTGAACATCAGTGAACACCAGCTTCACTTGCCTTCTGCAAACTGTACTGCCCTTTGCACAGTGCAGCTTCACAGGAGCCGAGCACGCTGTTATCCAGGACACCCGAGGGCTGGGGGACCGGCCACCCTTCAATACGGCCTGGATGAAATCTGGATTCAGGGTTTCCTACTCCCAAGACTGAGCACTAACCGGCAGCATATGATGCAAAGAGGACACAACTGCTGATTGCGGTTCAGGGTGGGAAATAGTTAGCTGTCTCCTCTGCAGAAGCACACGTGAGTGTCGAGAAGGATTTTTCAAGCCTTCCTTCAGTGACCTGCCTAGGGAGATCAGTGCCTAAGGGGTTATGCAGGTAGCCAGGCTGGACAGATGCTATCCTGTTTCATCACCTGTCTTCCACAAAACAGTTTCATTTGTATTTATCACAAGATCCAATTCTGCCAACTTAACTGTCATTGAATAAGCACCTTGGTCTGTGAGCAATTCCATCAAAATCAACCGGCTCTTCTCACGTACCGAGATTCAATTTAAAATAAGTCTGAGGAACAGAGTCATGGCCTTCAAGAAAATATGATTCACTGTGTTACCCCACCACCACCTCCAAAAAACCACTTACCATAGAATTTCTGTTATTGAGTCTTCCTCTTTTCGAGGTTCAATTATTCTTTAAAATGTGCCTTAACAGAACTCTGCCATTTTCAAAATTTGTAGTTGCCATCAGGGCACTTTATATCCCTGAATGAAAGGTCAGGACAGATTCTAAATTGGTATCAATTGGCACAAATCCATGAGCTTCCATGGAGCTGAGTCTATTTACATCAAATGCCTTCCTGGCCTTTTGAGAACAAGATTTTATTGTTATTATTATTATCATTTTAAAGGCTACCAAGGCAGCAACATTTATGCAATTTGTTTCCTGAAACTTGAGTTTGTAAAAAGAAAGCAAAACAAAAAAAAAAAACAAACCCTACTTTCTCTTTTTTCACTTTCTAATTAAATCCACATGGAGAAAATTGCCACTCCAAAAATAATTGGGTATATATTCTTGTTCTTGCAAGCATGAAAAAATTTTTAGCAAACACGATTGCATGAAATGTCCCTTATAATAGGCTCAGTGGCTCTCACAACTAATTGTGACATTATATCACAGGAAAAAGTCCATAATGCTACTCCACCACTGAACCGAAGAAACAAGAGTATTAATATATGCACAAAAGTTATCCTCGAGCTAATCCCCTGCCTTTTACTCTTAGCCTGAAGCAGCTGCTGTGCCCCCATTGAAGGGAAGAGCATTCAGAGCAGACTCCCGACAGCCACGTTATGTCTAGAACTATTTTACAGGATCAGAAGCACGTGTGCTGTCCCTTAGCTTCCATGTACAGAGACTTTGGGATCCACCCCCACCCCGTAGCGTTGTGGAGTGCCGTAAAATGCCATTTAGCCAGTGCAGGTGACCCCCGATGCGGCGCGAGGAGGCCAGCACAGCTATGGCAGGGTTCCTCCTGCCGACAAACAGGCGTCTCGCTCTGGGGCTGAGATCCCGCAGCCGCTCCTGCTCACAAGCAGCACAAATTAACACGGGTCTGCAATAGCAGGCGCTCAGTTTTAGACAGACTAACAGTTTCCAGGCAACACAGTGCCCCTTTTTGTTCAGAGGTATCGTTTTGTTAGCCGTAATTGTATATACTATCTCCGCTTTAATGAGAGACACCTAGTAAATTATACAGGGAAGCATTTCACTGAGGAGAACACAGGCACCCTGAGAAACTCCAGCTGTTACTCAGCAATATTTATTATTCATATGCCATCCTGGTTTTCTGTGTGAGGCACTTTACATTGCAACAAAGCAGAAAGCAAAGATGCTATCCATTGACATCTTGCAGCTCTGGATATAGAAGGGTAACTGTTCAATCCTACGGTCTTCAAGCAGATTGCTCTTGACTTAACAAGATTTTTGCTGCCTAGTAAGTAGTTTACAGTAGGTGACCAAATAAACCCAAGAAATATAGTATAGTATAATAATGAGCTTTATTTTTCTGATAGATAGCATGAAAACTACAGAGCAACTAATTCTTTTTTCTAGAAAAGAACATCAGGATATGACAGGTCGAGAACAGTGCAGGTTGTCACAGCCTTTGCTCTACCAGACACTCCAGGTTGGCAGGCAAAAGCACGTGCCCATGTGCCTGATCCCGCTGTGTTGTTAATTTTGGGTCTTCACTGAAGAAATGGCAGCTCATAGCTATATGAGCTATATACATGCATGAAAAAATGGGAGGGAAGAGGGAGAGGGAAATGGAGAGGGAACGTAACATAAAAGTAGGAGACTGAGGGAAAAAACTGGTTAAATTTCCCTTCTTTTCATTCCCTGGCTGACTTCTGCTCTGGGTGCTGTGGAACTAGAGGAAATCTCCAAAGCCCACACAGGGACAGATAAACCAACCTGCCTACCCACAGCACCATGACATCACAGGCTTCAATCACGGGAGCAAACGCACTGATGAACTGTGAAAGATGAGCCCAGATGACCTACAGCATGGCTGTTTGATTACGTGGGACACCACGTTGAGTGAACATTCTCAGCTCAGCTGAACAAATAATCTCCGATATTTTTCTAAGACACTCTTTGTTGAAAACTGTATTTTCTGGAGACGGCACATTTGGGAACATCTTTTTGCCCACTGATCAGAGCTTTGCAGACCACATAAGGATGGGTGGAAAGAGGAAAATTTCCCATATACTGCAGAGAATGAGTGACGGTTGAGAACGAAAGAATTGGCATCACTTTAATTAAGCCTTCAGGCCTGTGGAATAAAAACACTAGAATCATGATTAATAGCCAAAACACATAACGTTCTCTTCAGAGAACAAAGTGATGTACTATTTAATAACGCCATGGATACTAGGAGAGTGGGCAGAGCTGTGGTGAGTAAGGGAGAATTACGGTGCCATATGGCAGCGGAGCCCGCACAGAAAGAGCAGCTGCAAATCCACAGCAGCAGCAGCAGCAGCTGCTGGAAGGGCCTGAGGGGCAGGGAACCCCTAAAAAAGCCCTGGAATAGAAAAAACATGATGGTGCAGGCAGTGCCCATGCAGCTATAATTACTCCTAGAGTTCTGAATGTGGAATAACCACTATTGCTAGACACTGCAGCGGAGCGGTGCAGGGTCGTAAGGGTATTTTCCTGGTTATGACTCTTCTGACCCACAAAAGCCTCTCAACTGGCTCTGTCCCCTGCCCCTCCATCCTTCCCAAGATGACTCCAGTGCTCTTACGATGGGAAAATAGCCTTGAAGAACCAGTTCTGTACCTAATCTGGAAGTTCCCTATATACAGCTTGACAATGAGAAGGGGTTTTAGATGTGACACACAACAAACAGCAGAGCAAAGGGGCCATGAGTCCGGTCTCACCCTCCACTCTTCAATCCCTCCTGGCTGCACCCGCTGGAGGTGAGGGAGAAAGGGAGATACATGCAGATCAGCGTTAAAGAATAACCCTTTACCAGAGGCTGCCTCACCCAAACAAATGTCGCAATAGCTTCTGTTATGAGTATACAAACCCCTATAACATGTCTAACACCGTAGAAGGAAAAAACAGAAGGAAACGCTGTGCTAATTAAAATACAACCCCTTACAAAAGGAGGCTAAGAATATTTTAGCTATGATTTCCTGTTTGAATGTGCACGTACCTTTTAGAAAAGCAGCCAACCTTAAAGAAAGTTCCCGGCAATGGCAAATCCATCAAAACCCTGAATAAGTTGTTCCTCTGCTTAATTAGCCTCACCATAATATGCTAATCAATGGTAAATAATTGCTTTTTAATGGCAACCACTCTGTGCAGCCTTTAATTATCCACAAGTTTCCTGTAAATCATCACCATCTCCAACCAAGCAGTAACATACCCACTAATAACTCTGAAGCTTCATAAAATTCTTTGGTGATCTGGCCATCTCATCCAAGAAATCTCAGCCTTGTCCCTCCAAAGTCAGGCAGTCAGAGCAGATTAGCGTGTTTGGAGAAAACGAGACTATAAATGGGGAAAGAGGCAAGTTTCACCCATATTTACCAGGCAGGGTTTGGCTTTTACATAGCTGGTTTTCTCTTTTGCTTAACACACTCCTATCAGTCATGATGAAAAAATTTATGTCCTCATTTCTTTTTGTGTGGAGTACATATGGGGAAAGGCTTCCATGTGGCAGCAGTGATCTTAACAGATGATCCCCTTTGGGCAAATATGGGCTTTTAATGGAAAAAGTGCTGAGCGAGGTGCCAGGTACCTTATCTTGATGGAGCAAATTCATTTTGAAATGAAAGTTTAGTTTATCTCTAGTGTTCCTTATTTATGATGTTAGCTGTTAGCTGTTATCCCGCATCACAAGCAATGTTTAACTTCAAGATATTCACATCAGATATAAAAACAGGGAATTGGATCTTAAATCAGTTAATGAGCACAGCCCATTAAATTGCCAACCTAACCCATGAAAAGCGAGATTATAATTGCAGCTTATTCTTCATCTGTCACTCATTTCTCTTAAGGGAAATGATTGTTGCTTTTTACATGGAGTCATCAGTCAGACTCATGGGTGCCTGATGAACTGCGATAAAATGAACGTACGAAACATAAAGAGTCAAGTCATTCACTACTTTCTCTTGTACACCACTTGTAGACAAGGTGCCAGCTGCAGGAAAATCTCTCTCTGCCCCACACTTGAGTTGCAATAGGACTATTATTCAGTGCCAGGCTATGGTTTCCTAACTTTTCCGGCATCAGCTTAATAGTAGCGTCAGCTGGGCATCATGCCATGTACATCAGCTATGCCTCATTTACCCTCCTGCTCCCAATTAGCTCGATCATGATGATAAAACCCGGAGAAAGACCTTTGGATAGAAGGCACATATTTATTTGGCCAACAGTCTAGTAAAAGGAAGGAAGGATGGGGAACTCATAAAGGGGAGGAAGGATGGCTTGTGATCTTGGCTGTTTTGCAAATGCTCTGCGTGACTGCCACTTCTCTCAGCCTCCTCTTCTCCTTCCCCCCCAACTGGGATAATTCTTTGCTTTGCTCATGGGAGTCTTGTGAGCCACTCAGATGCCACGGTGACAAGACATAGAAATGACTATAAATAAAGGAGCCCAAGAACTTTAAATAGCAGGATTAAACACTTGTGTTCACAGATCTACATTTACTTGCTGATGTCTGTTCATCAGAAATCTTTGTTGAATTTCATGTCATCATATTTTGTTTGCTGTGGCTGTTAGGTTGTGAAGCAATCATCTCAGCTGTAATCCAAAAAGCTGAGTGTGGTTATTTTGGGCAGAGGAGAGAAACCTTCTGTTTTAAAGAGAGCATCTGTCGTTTGTTTAGTGGCCAGCCCAGCCCGAACCACGACAAAGATCTTTGTGCAAGAGTTACAAGCCACAGCAACATATCTGTGAGAGAGAAAGCTCTTTTATTTATCCAGCAAGTAGTGTTTGCACCAGCATGCAGGAGCATTACTCTTTACAGAGACCCCTAGATTTGAGACACAAGCAGGGCTTACTATATTTTGGACAGGAAAGGGCAATTTGCAACTCCCTGTTATTGACTTCATGACATTATCTGGCAATGTAAGGACAGATCACTTAAATGCAAAGATCCTGTATCTCCCTGTGAACCGTGGTAGGAGAAATGTTCTCAGTTCCAAGGTGGACAAACTGAGGAAGAGATGTTAAATACCTCTCCAACAGCTACAAAGAAAATCTTCACCTGGAAAAACTCCAGAGTTTGAGATTTCCTTTATTTTTGGCATTTCAACCCATTTTCTGTAACCTGTTGCCCATCCTCTAAAAAATCTTTTCGTCTACATGATTGAGTCTTCTGAAAAGAGATGTTCTTTTTGAAGATAATGAAATCAAACTAATGTCGTGTGAAGTCCTCCGGGAAATCTGCACCCACTCAGGTCGTGATGGACACTCAAGGCTGGCACAGCCAGTCTAGGAATGCCAGCACCCAACACAGGGCATATTGCAGCCTCAGACCATGGAGACACAGCAAGAGCCAAGGTAAAGCTCCCGTCTGGACTGAATGTCTGTCCGTTCCAGGTCAGGAAGGTGGTGAGAGTCAGTGGCAGGTCCCTTCTACTCAGACCTAGTTCCTGTCCCTTCCCACCATCATTAGAAGGGTCAAGTTGGGACATGAAATGAGTCTTGTTTCCTCATCTGGGCTCCAGGCATTTGTCATAGTTTGTCATTTTGGCTGTGACCCTCCATTCATCAAAATGAGTGACAGTGGAAGTAAAAGAGAAAAAGAGAGAGATCAACATGTGATGCCATTTTTGTGCCATCTGGTAGTAAGTATGGGGATGCATATGGGCAAAACACTATTTAGAAGGCTTCTTAAAATGTTTACTTACAAAGATCTGCTAGTTTACTAGAGCAATCTTTCCTAGCAAGACTGATTCTCAGAATGACTATATCCTTTAAAAGTCTTAATAGCATTTACACCTACATTATTTAAAACTAACGTCCATGTTCCACCTAAACAGGCTTTGTGTGGGAGGCACTGAATGGAGTGTGAATTGCTTACAATACCTACATATTTGTATGTGACTTTTGTTCTTCTGATTCAAAGACTTTGAATTTGTTGTGCAAGGAGACATCCTACTATTTGACTTCACTGACAAGTTTCAGTTATTCTTTACAGACCAAATGTAAATCAATATCAAGTCTGTAGGAATTAATTTCATCTGCATAGCGATAAACATCTCTGCCTCTGTTCACTTTCATGTTTCTTTGCAAATTGGAAGACTAATACATTTGTTTCTTTCTAGCAATCATAATTCCAAGCATGTTCAAAATCAAGCCCAAATCTCTTTGAGAGCCTTATGTTCTTATCCAGAAGACTGATTTTCATCCTTAGAGTATGCTTAGAAACACTTACCCAATCTCATTCTAAAATTCATGTGATCCCATCCCTCTTTAAAGTAACTGTCCAAAAGCTATATACTGCGATGCCTTGAATCCGTTCCTAACTTTGCTCGCACAAGTTAGTAGCGTTCACTCTCATGTTTGTAGAATTGGGCACTGAGGTTCCACATGACGTGAGTACATAATGTAAGTATATAACCTCCAGCAAACCATTAAAGTGAATAGATTTACTTTGTTAAAGATGTAAAAGACTACTCGTCTTACTAACTTCCCCAATCTTTCTTTCACTGCTGTGCGCAAGATAGCATGTCAGTGGAACAGACACATTTCAATTTCGCCAGTATTTGGAATGCTTTCCATTTTTACTTCAGTAGACTTTCTACTAGGGCAATGCAGCCCCAAGCACTCTGTCATAATTCCTCAAATAATTAACAAGGAGATCATTTAAGTTGTGCAAGTCTCTGAATACACCCATTGCTCTCTAACATGGGAACATCCACAAAATGGGATGGTTGTGCAATGGCATTTATACGCAATATCAAATAATCTGGAACACCATATGAAGAGTATACGAAAAGTCACGGACAGGATGTCTCCTTTGCAGCCAAAAGAAAATGCTGGTTTTCAACTGAAATACGAAGTGGAAGAAATGCTTGCTTTCTTAAAAAAGTACTTTGGTGCCAAACATTTTGGAGACATTGTTGAAGAACAGTCCTTCCTCACATAGAGGTTATCCCTGTGATGCTGCCAAGGTCAGTGCCTGAGTGGGTGATTTGCCAAGGAAGTGCCAGTTGTGTAATATATGCTGTAGCAGGCATGGAAGCAGATTTTACTTTCACACCCGCCTTCTGAATTGGCATTCTTTGCCTCTTTTGTGCCAATGTTGCTTCTCTTTCCCATTCTGTGCCCTCTCCTTTCACTGGAATGCCCTCACCCCTCACATATAAGCTGAATGTCCCATTGTTTGCTAGAAAGCAAGACTTGCTGAATATGGATTTTATGGAAGTCACACAGGAAAGGCAGACTATAACTTGCTACATACCTTATTCACATGGTGACCCTACCCGGAGTGTAGTATTTAAAAAAAATAATCCTCATACCTCATATTTTGTTATATGTACTTGTCTACTTTATATAACAGGGATGAAATAGCTCTTCATTCTTCAGGAGCTCTTCTTTCTCATCAACCTGTTCTGTCTTCATGATTGTCTAAATTTTGCTTCAACTTTTTCCTCTCCCAAATCTTGATTGTCTTCAGATGTCTTCCTTTAGGGTTGCAAATTTCCATTGATTAGATAAATATTTTCCTACTTTCTAGTCCTTAACCGTATGTTTTCAGTCAAGTCTCTACCAGCTCCACCCAGAACTTAAGCACTTATTTCTGAATGCTGACAATTATGTGTATCCTCTCAGGTAGGCAAACTGGATTTACCAAGGACTTTTCAGAAGCAAGTGTTAGTAGTCAGGTAGGTTTATGCAATCTCACGATAGAAATTGTTGCCCAGCATTAGAAAGTTTCTGAAAGTTAAATGTACCTTTGTCTGGCTCAGTTGAAGAGTGAGATCCCTGTTTTGTGTGTGTTGCTTTTAGTCCAGGCCTGCTGTAGACCACAATGTCCTCCTTCTTTGCTATGGGAGCAGGGCAGGATGAGCAGGCTGAACAGAGACCGTATCTTCAGAGTCCCACACCTACCCCTTGGTGGCCAGAGTAGATCAGCCTTGCATCCTTTGAAGTTGCAAAGGATTCCTTCCAAGAGCCAAGGATGGGCTGAAGAACAATAGTTACTCTGAGGGTTTGGATGTACGTACAGGTTACTTCAGCTGCACAGGTCTTCACTCGTCAGTCAAACAGCTGTATTAGTCAGGATGCATGCGCTCATCCTGGGGCAAGCATTAGGTGTTTCATCTTAGCTTGCATCTCCTTCAGTGTGGCCTAATCCAACTCAAGCTTCTTTTTCCTATTATCCCAGGGCGTGTACGTAGGCAATTACTGCTGCTCAGCCAGTGCTTGGTCAAATGTTAAATATAGTAACACAACGGGGTGTGGAAGCTCTGAGTCATAATACCTTTACAGAATTTCTCTAAGATAGATCACTTGAACTGCTCCCTGGCTCAGGAAAGGGCCCAAATGTTAAGCCAACCAAGTAGCATATTAAAGTATTTTGTGTATGTCTTTTAGCCAGAAGGGACCTCATTGTGTAGGGCTCATCAAGCCTCCAGGGTTTTGTGAGATCCAATTAATACATGCTCTCAAGGGTGGCTGCTGCCACTGTAGAGGGACCATTCAGCAGTCTTATACCTGATATGCACAATGTCAGTGGAGTCTTTGGCATGCAATGATTTTGCCATGGGGAATTCTACTTAGGAGAATTTTTCTTTAGACGCAAGTATTAGTTACTCATCTATTAATGCCTGCTATCAATAGGAAACAAACAATAAAGACACCCTGCTGGAAAAAGGGAAAAAATATACTTTTTGAAATGTCTGGACAACGTTCTTCTTTATTTCTGCTGAGAGCTATGGCTTCATCTAAGCATATGTCAAAGTAAGCTATTAAGAAAGAGCAGTTAATGCTCAGTTTAGCCTCCCTGTCAGGTTTCTCCATTTCCAGTGACATGAAAACACAGAAACAGAGGGACATTGAGTACAGCATTTGTATGGGCAGAGAAGGGGAATGAATAGAAGCACATTAATTTCTTTGGAAATGTTATTATTAAATAGGTCACCTTCTTTAACAGGGAGGAGAAAGTTTGCAGACGCTAATCTTTGATGCACTTTGAATCACACTTTCCTTTGCAGAACGCTGATATCTGCACTTTGCTGTAACAGGTGTAGCCATCTACTATTATTTTCAGGAATCTAAATAGGCAGCAACCTGGCACAAGCTTCCCAATATTCTTTGTAGAATTTGATTGCACAACATATTTTTAAGCAGTTTAACTACATTTGGAGAAAAAAAAATCCAAAACTTACAGAACACAAGAGACTGTATTCTTACACATGGCAAAGCATATTTTATTCTGATTTAAAATTATCTTTTGCTAAGCTGACTTTGTGAGTTACTTTCTCAGTGGGAGACTTTATTTCTCCAGCTCTTCCTACAGTAAATCAGTTTTTCTTTTTTAATAACCACTGTTTATTAACTTCCTTCCTATCAGACTGTAACGCAATGCTGAAATTATCTTATTCTTCCAGAGACTGTATTTAATCAGAGACTTCACTTCATGTCATTATTCCCACAGTTATATTACTCATTATATTTAACATCTATGTCTAACTTGTAAGTATGTAGTATCACAGCATTGGTGGTTCTTCATGAATAAATAAATAAGAACACAACAGGATAAGTTCCCTTTCTTGCATTTTCTTAAATTCATGGGAGGTAATAAAACATAAACATTTAAGTGTTTGTAAAAGAGGTTTTCACTGCCAAACCATCCATCATCTTTCCTGTAACTTGTTTTATCCACACTTCATTGGAACAAATGCCCAGCTCCTTCTTCCCTCTTCCTCTTCCTCTTCCTCTTCCTCTTCAGCAAGAGCTTCAGCTTCTTCTCTTTCTCAACACAGGTTAGACTCAATTTATGTCTAGGACCCATGAAGGTGAAAGTCCTGCTCTCACAGATCTTTAGGCAGCCAAGAAAGAGACTCAAAGTGATCCAAATTATGAAATATGCTAAAACGACACAAAAGGAGCCAACTCTCCACAACTCTTCTGTGTGTTGAATGTTGGACCCCTACAAGATATGGCCCACGCTTTAAGATGACACGGACTCCCACCTTATTACCTGCCAATACTAAAAGGGAAACTGCACTTGCAGCTGGGCTATTAGGCTCAAAAAGCAGAAGAGAATTAAGATAGGTTAAATTTAGCTTTTCTATAGTTAATCTGTGCAATGAAATTTTTCGAGTTTGAAGTTTAAATTAATTGGGACATAAGTACATGGACAGTATTTTGCCTTAATTAGGAACTGCTTATAAAGAAAACCACCAATGCATCTCCACTTCACTGATAACCTGACTTTATCTTGTTACCCAATAAAACAATTTATTTCTGTTAAGAGCCAACTATTAAAAAATAGCTTAATATTCACCCATCAGTGCACATCAGTATTTTCTCTATCCTCTTTTTTGAGTTAAAGACAATATTGCCTGAGTAACTCACACCCCTTAAGTTCTTGTGTTTCCCTAACCATGTTAAGAATTACTCAACACACAAAAGCTTACATGTTTCGCCACTTCTGTGACACTGCTCCTAAAATTCATTTGTAGATTGCAGTTTCAGGCTAACATCTTAGCTCACTTTGGGAAAATATGACAACATACCCTGCTGCATGCTTCCTGCTCTGATACAAAGGTATAGCTGGAACATCAGTTCTTTTTGCTGGGCTAATCACCAGCTCCTTTTTTAGGCACCCATCATCAGATATACCCTTCAGTGGGTTTGAAACCTGCTCTGATTTAGTTTTGAAGGCTATTCCAGCATACAGTGTGTCAAGAATTGGGCTAGTGACTTACAGGGTATTCAGAGGAAAGAACAGAGGTTGCAGAAGGAAGATTTTAGAAAAATGGTGAGGAAATTAATCTTTCGGATAAAACGTTTGTTGCAGTTGCAGCCATGCTGTAAGTGGTTTTCTTCATAAAAAAGGAACTTATTTTTGTGTGCCTGGAGTCTGCTCGTGTTATTATCTGAAATGCAATACTTGAAACATAGGGGAGTGCAAATGTGAGGTGAGAAATTCCTAATACAATTCATTAGTGTATCTAAGCAACCAAGCAGAGGACTGGATGTGCTGTCTCATGGCCTTCTGAAACTTTACAGTACCTGCCACTCACCAGTGTGGCCCACTCTGACAGCAGACGTAAAAATGGAAACTTTGATCAACCTGACCCCAGGAAAAGCAATACGATTAAGCTGTGTTTTAGCATCATAGACCCATCACATAAAGTATTCAAAAGAGCTGCTACAGGCTGAGAAGAATAAACTTTCCATCTTTGCTTCATTCACCATGATGTGCCTCTCACCGCTTTCTTCTCTTCCTCAGCCCTACTCTCCCCTCCTCCTTCCCTTTTCAACTCCTAATTCTTTCACTGCTTCCCATTCAGACCTTGCCCTCTGCATTCAGTTGCTGCTTCTCATTCCCCTTTGCCCGCTCCCCACCCTGCCTGCTCCTTTTTGGGTTCAGTTCTTCTTACTTCAGGCTTTTATTTCTCTGAGGGATTTGAATAATCACTCCTTCTTTTTTGATCTCATTGTCATCTCAATAGGTCTTGCTGCCTTCCACCCTCTCCTCAAAAGGTAGGTTTCCAAAGAACGTATTCCCTCCAGAAAGGAGGAAGGGGACCTCTGAAACTCACTGACCCTTTCTAAATTGGATGTCCCATTTTGTATCACGGAATTAGGAATTTTTCCATTGTATGAGAATGTTAACTTTGTTAGTGATTTTTTTTTTTTAATGAGCATATTAAATTTCTCCTTAGCCTTAAAAAGATGTAATTTTTCTGTTACTCTATCATGATTAATTTCTGTCTCCGCTTGGCTGATGGTCAGCTTTAACAAGGCTGATTTAGTCATACACTAAATTGTATGTAAGACCTCAGGAGGAGGAGGAACGCTTACTAAAGGCCAAATAACTGCTGTTACCATATACCAACTGGGAATCTAAAACAAGGCCGACAAATAGTTTATACTCTTGACCACATTTTCAAAACGCCCCTGAAATCCAACATCTTCAACTGAACGCTCTTGAATGCAACTATGCACAGCTGAGCAGCCGATCACACTGCTTGGGCAGAGAAATCTCACATCTGTTATTGTTCCTTGCCATGGGTCAGATCATAGAACCAGGCACAAACACCAGGTATCTTAGAAAGAAATTTTACAGCGGTATTTTAGAGTCATAACTACTGAAAATAAATCAGCAAATACGTAGAAGAATAAAATAAGAAACAATTTCACAGCTGTTAAAGGCTGGCTCTTTCTTTTCACCATATGTAGAAAATGAAATAAAAAAATGAAAATTCTCAGTGATACACAGTCGAGGCCACAAAACAAGAAGACCTTGAGCCAAACTTCTTCAAACGTCCAGGATACAGGCATAAGATATTCAGCTAGGCTTTTTGCTCCTTATGTATTCTTGCAATGGCAGACCACTGCAAGTTTGCTTACAGCTCTTGTAGCTAGGCCAGGAAATGTTAAAACATTCATTTTTTTCCTGCAGTATCCGATAACCAGGGTACTAAATAAGCATTCCAAAATAAAATGAATGCAGAACCATATGGTTAGTTCTGACTACCATCTTGCAGAAAAAAAAATCGCTCATGCTTCTGTTCCGTGCTACAGATGGTTCTGATGGACAGCATCATGCAAAGCCACATTTTTATTGCTGAGGAAAATGTGAAGACAATTCTGAAAGTCTATTTATGGAACATTGTGCTTCTATTAGGCACAGGGATAGGTAACCAGAGAGCACCCTTAAAGAGTTGCCATTTCTATTCTATATTCTGCTCCACATGTATTATCTGATCATGCAAACATCTTAGCAAATGGAAAAACTATCTTTAGACCAATGCATTGCTGGATCCAGCCCTTAAGACTCCATTTTCTTTTATCGCTTTCATCTCAGCTCCCAGAATTCTCATTTCTACCTGCAAGACTGAGCCTGTTTTTACTTGACGTTTTTGTGCATCAGAAAGTGTGGTTATTTTGTCTTCTAAACTTGGTAAGCCTGACTGCCTGGTCTTTTGAAGCAACGGTGGTCTTTAGTAGTTGCATAGTAGACACATCTGACTCATCACCTTAACTCTGTGGGCTGTTGACTAGAGAAAAAAAAAAGCACCACCAACAAAAATTAGTCCAAGATCTCTTTTCCTTTACACTGGCAATTCCCATTCATCTCAACAGTTTTCTTGTTAATGGATGATGTAAACCAATGAGTAACTTCAACTTTTAGGTTTTCATTTATAGTTTTCTTATACTATAGGACAGTAATGTCCAAGATATTCAAACTAAAGATATCACAACATTGCTAAACAAAATTTTACCGCAAAACATACATATTTAGATTAAAATGTCTCAGAATGATCTCTTCACAAAACATAGGAACATTCATTTTAACAACATCAAAAAATCATTCTCATGTCATCTGCCTGTGACCATAATATTATGAATTTCAGTCTGCTCCCCCCGAACTCAGAGGAAAAGAAATCCAGCCCATTCTCCCTCCTCCTCCTCTTTGCCCTTTGCAAGAATTTAAATAAGATTTCCATATCTACTTTTACCACTTACATTCTGTTTCACAAATAAGCTGGTTTGTGTAAATGCAGATAGCACACGTTCACAGGCATTCCTGTTCTACATTCAGTTTCTACTAGTTTGCATAATTTTCTCTTTAGGGATTCTTACAAAAAGTGACAGGGGGATGGAAGTCTTTTTTTTTACCCCTCAGCCATGAATTCCATCTGTTGTCATGGCACTGAACCCAGTGCTGAATAGCAGCCAGCATTGCTTTTGATGTTCTGTAGGATTAGTAGAGATGTCTGATGTTATTGTGCAAGGTTATTCATAGGGATAGCTTTACCTGAGCTTGCTGCAAATGTTCAGTTGCTAAATTAATAAATAAATATGGTATGCTATCAAAGTTCACATTCTGGGGGCATTCCCTTGGACCTTTACTATTTCCATAACAGCTCACAGGAAGTTTTTGCAGTTACTCTCATTTCTACAAACACAAACCAAACGTATGCAGCATTTTGTTAGAGTTGAGAAATAATGTCGCCAATGAAATATAACTGATGATCTGTAGCTGATGACCTGATGAGGCAAATTATTTATGTGATCTTCCAATCCAAATACTTCATTATTTGGCTCTACCTTTGGCTCTGATGTTTTTTACTGAGCTATCAAGTACACAAAGTTCCCATTGATCCTAACTCTGGGAGGAGTCAAATATCCAATAATTAGAGGCATTCTTCAATGCACAGGACATTCACGTTGTCCTAGTTCAGACCCTTAAATCTCTTGACACACATTAATCAAACTTGCACAAGTGCCTATGGAGTAGAAGAGCTTTTTTTGTTGGTTTTGGTTTTGTTTTCTTATAAAGATAAGTATCAGTGCTGCTTTGGAGTTTTTCCTGCCATTTCTTTTTCATCAAAGGTTATTAGTCTATCAATACCTTATCATGTTATGGATACACTTTGGAAAGGTTTCCAAGTTTCAAGAAGGAGTTTCTGCTCAAAACTGAGAATATCTCGCCTTGGCACAGGCTCAGGAAAAGGAAGTGTAAACAGTTTTCTGCAACAGATTATTACATCGGGCAGCAAATGAACAGGTCTCTGCTGCTTCCTTTTCCTGTCTCTAAGAATCCAAGTTTGCTTCTGCTTCTCACGGAGTAGCCAGGTTATACTGGGCCAGGGCAGTGGCTTTCACCTTGAGGGGAAGAAGAGGGAGTGATTGACACCTTCTGGACTCAATCGCCCTTCCCTGCAGGAGCAGCAAACCCATTTACTGTGCCGTTTCCTGTGGAGAAGCAGTCTAGCACTTCTACCTTGGAAGAGAAACCTTCAGTTTTGCCTCTACAGCTAAGAGGTCTTGTCTCAGCTTTGGCCCAGGAGACTGGCCTAGTGGATGGGTCTTTCTAACAGAAGTGGAAGTCAGGTCTAAGATGCAGAGCGGACTCAACAGAGATGTGGATTTGGTTTCCCACAATGAAGACTGTTCTCTACTGCTTCAGTAAAATGTTTTAAAAGAGACTGCTATCCTGCACTCACTGCATCCTGAGAAGATGAATAGGAACTAGATATTTATTTTCCTGTCTAACTTATGAAATATTACTGATTTGCAGCCCCTTAGATTTATGCAGTACTTCTAGATAAAAATAGCCTTTTTTTCCCATAGGTTCATTATTTTCATATCAACTACTTGCACAGCCTCTGAGGTTCTTGAGAATGACATTGGACTTTTCTAAGTGCTTGCAATTTACACTGGATTTTCAATATGTGAACCCTCCTTAAATAAAACTAAGCAGCCAGCTCAGCTGATGTTTAAGTGGAGTAAATCCACCGATTTCAGTAGTAGTATCCTGAAGTTACTCCAGTGCAAATTAACATGTTATTAAAGTAATTAATCAGCTTCTGATTAGAAATGCAAATACAGAATACAGATACGTTGCCACGCAGTTCAATGGCAGTTTTCCGAGATTTCCCAGGGGAAAGGATAAGGATGGTTGGACTTCTTGGGATACAGAATGGAACACAGAATGGCAGTATGCTGTGCTGGGCAGGTGGAGTTTCAGCTGTGGATGTCTTGCCCTGACTGGTAAGCCGGTACGGCTAAACTTTGATAAATGTAGTGAACCTAGGGAGCTTTAAAACTGCAGCAACAAATACACAAAAAGCACCTGTTACAGAGTTGATAGAGGTCATTTCTGGTTTAATTTGAGGAAAGAAAAAAATCAGCATCATTTAGTCTTTTGCAAATGAACTGGCAAAAAGATAGAAGTTTTTGTTTTAAAAGAAGAAAGTCATCATGGCCCACAGTCCTTTTTCTCCTTTCTATAAAGGCTTTTCACTCAAATCGTCAACCCAGCCTATTAAATGCATGTTTCTTTTGTAGCTGATGTATCAACATCTGTACATGTGCAGCACCACATGTGGATGATTGGGCTAGGGCTGGACAGTAAATTGGTTTGGAAGCAGCACGTCTTAGCCACTGGTGAGACAGAGACCAGACACTTACTTTATACCAGTCCTTAAATCTCATTGCTGTGAGACAACTCAGTGCCCAGCAGGTATGGGCTGCACCAGATGTGTAGCACTGGAGGGGCATTGACTTGGAAACTCTGCTGAGCGTCGGCTGCAACCCTGCTCACCTCTCACTTTGACCTGGCCATCTCTGGCAGAGCGGTGCAATATGCTCAAATACTTACTGTACAGGCTCTGCGTCCCCAGGGCTTGACCATATGTCCTTCAGGGAGACCGAGAAAGAGATTACCATGGCTGGAGATACGGGTGATAACTGTACCCTTGCTTTGCAGTGAAGGGAGGGACAAGAACAGACCATTACGGAAGCGAATACAGAATACCATATCTGGAGCTGGTCTACTGTGCTGTTGGGAGTGCAACCCAACCTTCTACTGCTCCATGTTATGAAGAGCACCGACAGCCCCAGTGCTGCCATGACCCCAGTCCAAGGTCAACCACAGCTGTTTCTTTAGTTTTCACGTGCCCAAAGGAAGGGGAAAACCAGAGAGGCCAAGAATCTGGAGTTCATTTGCAGGTTAGACTGAATCTTGTCATAGTGCAAAAAACTCTCCCTGATATCATGAATATCATTTAGTCCCTGCATTAATCGTTCAGTGCAGAGTATACAATACAGATGCCTGTCATTTGTAGCCTGTAAAATTAAAGAGTGCCTTCTCGCTGATGATTTGGTTTATAAAACACATCCTTTGTAGGCTCCCAGTGCATAGGTGCAGCACTGCTAGCTGAACGTGAGCCCACGAGCTGCGTGGTAAGGAGGGATGCACATGTATTAGCAGCAGGCTCTATCAGTGAAATTGCTTTCATTTTTCACTGTCTTAGTCCTGTGGGTTAGACTGAGCTGCCCTTCAGTAAGCAGAGTAGGATTTGGGTCCTGTCGTCTAGTCAATAAGCGTCATGATATCTAACGGTGTGAATTTTATTGTTTCATTTTTCCAGTCATTATTATTTCATGTAGCCCATAGATAAGACATCACTGCAGGAGGAACATATAGGTCCAGGGCCAGAATGATCCCGTCTCCTCTCAAGAGCCCTCCTTGGCCACTAAAACATTTATATTCCTTCTTAAGAAGATCAAAGAGTTAGTCTCTTAAAAACGCACACAAAAAGACGTTGAAGCACTCCTTTTTCAGTGTTTTAGTAGAATACACTGTATTATTTGCATTTTATTTGGTTTTGCACTTCACTGAGAGTATCTTCAGAGACAGGAACCTCGCTGATAAAAAGCACAGTTGTCTGATCTGTGTCAGTCATGCTGATGGATGCTGTAGGTATCTTCATATTACGGTGCTCAGTCCTGTCAGACGGAGCTTGCAGATCAGCATAAAACTATATTTATAATGAAGTTGGGAGCAAACAGTAATTAATATGTACTGTTAACAGGTTTTCAAAAAGTGGCAGAGAAAGCTTACTGAGCTCTCCTCTCACAATATAACAGCACCAAATTTTTAGAGATAACCTGTTTTCAAAAGACAGAGAAACAGCCAGACAGCAAGACAGAGACAGAGATCTATCAAAGCAAAAGCATTTAGGGCCAGATTATGAAGCCTTTACTGAAGTTGTTGAGCACTTACATGTCAAGTCCCATTGACTTCAACTACTCATTAGCATGAGAAAGAGTTGCACAGTTTGGCCTTTAATGAGATAGTACGCTTAAAAAATACACATTTGTCGACTTTCAGCTGAAGCATCTCACTAACACTAATTCTATTCAGACTACCCAGCTAAAAGAAAGTCTAATAAAGTACCTGCATGTTTTTTTTTTTCTATGCATTTGTGTACACAGGAGTGAAATCCTGTTCAATTTAGAGAATATAACTTCTAGTCTAAGATTAGAAGAAAAGAATCACCATCTGATGCATTTTCTTCCTCGAATGCTGAGCCAATCTTTCTGAAACTCATTATGATTGGGATTCAGTTTCTGAAATGTGCACAGATTTCACAGGTATTCCAAAATATTTCCTGTTTATGTACAGAGAAACAACACGAGTATTACCATATTACCATATTACCAATATTCTTGGGCAAACACTGCCTTCAATAAATTTGCACGAAGAGCAAAATCTGGTTTTGACATAAAAATAAAATACAGAGGGCTTTCCCTCACTCAGTAAGAATTAGTTATTTCCTAAATTTACAAGGATTTCAGAATTACATGATGCAGATATGTTTTTTTGAAGCTGCTCAGGCAGTGAAAGGGAAGGTGCTGATTCAAGAGCTCTGTTCTGCATATTCTTGAAGCTATTATGTATGCCAGACAAATTACACACCAGAGGCTGAATGTGTACTGGGATAGTCAAACAGTTCAGAGTAAACTTTCAGGGCCCTCATCTCTTTCAGTAATTTTCTGTTTTGATACGTGAACACAATTCAAGACTATTTTGTCCTCTGAGGATTTCCATAATTGTTTTGGAAGGTCAGTGTACAGTTCCAGTTGTTTTTAGATAGAATCCAATTGTATCTAAAGATACATTAATACAGACGTGGCTCTAGATCAAAAAAAAACTTGATAGAATTGTTTGTCTATGGTATTTAAGAGATACTGGAGAAAAGAACCACGCAAATTTCAGGGTGGGGATGGGCTAGGTAATATATCTTTTATGTTTGATGCTACATGTTTTAATTATTCCACCAGTGTTTTTCCTACGCTTTCTTACTTGTTGCTGCTAAAGAACAACATGTCTCATGATGCATATAAATCTTCTTCTCGGATTGTTCTGGAGATATTGTTTCTCTGCCTCTGCAATCTGACGTTCAAAAACATTTGTTTCGCACCTGGACTCTCCAAAGGCAGAAGGAACTGACAGCATTTAAAAGCTGTGCCTATTCTACTAACAATTTCAAAGCTGAACATGAGTCTCTAAGTATTGAAGAAAATGAACCTGTAGTACACAAATGTATTTTACAAAGTTCAGGGGATTAGATTAATTCATGAACCCTTGTAAATAGGGGAGCTGTACCACTGACTCCACCAGAGGCCAGGATTTCATCCTCATTGCATCCCATAAAAGATTTATAAACTCTCTACTCCATATGATCTGATACTGAATTGTCCTCATAAACAGGAATGATGCACCTCACTCTGTAAAGACTCAATATTCTTATCTGAATGGAAATGAAGACAGATTTGGAGTGGGAAGACATAGTGCTAGAGCACCGTCAATCCCATGCCTAAAACTCTGTATGGTGCATTTTTACAAATATACCCAGGGACTGGACAAGAAGCATTTTATTTGCACAGATCCTGCCCATGTCGTTGTCCTACCTGAACCTTGTGAGACTATTCCCCATAAGGAGGGGGTTAAGTGGTGGTTATATAGGATAATGTAAGAAATACTAGGAAAAGGCCATCTTTATTTTCAGAGGTTTTCTTATGCCAGGCTTGACTTAAAGGTGGCGTTATAAAGCTACAATCCATGCCAGAAGGATTGCTTGGCTTTAGCAACAGTCATCTAGCATCTGGGGGAGACGTGTATAAGGGACGATGGCATTTGAACCTAGGCTTTTTAATTTTACACAGTAGAGTTCATAAAATCCACCCATCCTGAGAAAGAGTAATCTATGTACCTCGCAGAATCATTTATAGCAAGTCCTATGGTAGGACAGACACAGTTCAGCGGTCCGAGTATGAAAGAAATGATGTTTTAAATTTTGAACTGACCCATAGTACACCTATTAGAAAGGACAGGTGTATGTATTAGTGTGGCATTTAAAGCATCATTGTTTATGTTTCTGTAGTGTTTCGCAGCCAGCTGACGGCAGTCATATATGCTCCAGAAATCTGGGGAGGGCAAAGCAGCTGGGAGAAGAAAACTGACTGTTATTCAATGCCTTGAGTACAAAGACACTGAATGCAAAATATTTCAAATTTGGTCCTTTACTTACCACGTATCCCAAGAAAATATGAAACAGTTCTTTCAGGAAAAAGCCAAGATGCTCTATAGCTACTGCACATTTGTTGCTTGTGACAATTGGACTTAATCCAGCACTGCAAGATCTGAGTTACAAAAAATCATTGATTTCGTGACAAACATGCTTGCCAGTCCCATAAATTGGTGGGGATACTTACTTTCATCTTAATAAAAAATATTGGAGGTGTGAGCCTGTCTTCTGATACGCGGGAGCAAATTGTGCATTTTCAGTTGATTTGAGCCGTTGACAGAGGAAACCACAGGCTTTATTTCAATCTTTGGCTTAATTGCAAGCTTTCAGCAGGTACTCTACAGGTGTGGGAAAGGGACCTGTTTTTCAGAGTCCTACCTCTTCTGGTTATGAAATCCGTCGCACCTTTACAAAGAGCAAGTCTTTTAAGGCTGCTGCCAACTTGAGGACGGTTAGCAGACGAGGGAGCCCTTAGCAGGAGTGACTGTCCAGCTCAGCACTGCTCAGTGAGAACTGAAGTGCAGAAGCACCTCAATGCCACTTTGCCTACAGTTGATCGTAGGGGAAGAACTGCACAATTCTGCCCTCATCTTTTAGTTTTATTTTTTTCTACATTCTTGACTGTTGCTGGAGTCTGAAAGCTAATTTGAGGTTACAAAATTAAAAAAAAAAATAGTGTGGGAGCTTTTACTCCACACACACACACGTACATGTAGAGTCCTCCACCCTTCTCTCCTCCCTCCCCTGTTAAGGTAGCTATCTTGCACATCAAAGGTTGGAGGGTATTTTTGGTACATTCACAAATCACTCAGGAGATGAACGAGCTTATTTGTTCCAAATGATGAAAGTTCAAAGTATTTCATTTATGCTAACAGTTCATTAATGTAGCCGCTCATGTGTGCTAATCCCACTTATTAAGCCTCCCCGTCTCCTATTAATAATAATTTAGCTAAATATGAGATGTTTCAACAAGGTTATTCATACTTTCATATATAATTATACTAGATATAGGTATAGGATCTTGATAATAATCTTCCTTTTCACAAAGCCTTTAATCTAAATAGAGCTTGGAGTGCCACAAACTGCACTAGGTGCTGTTTGCCTGAAAGACTCCTGTTACTGAGCTGTCTGCAGAGTTCTTATCTCCAAAATCCCCGTGTGAGTAGAGAAGCGCTGTTATCTTTCCTGAGCAGATAGAAACCTGTAGAGCAGAAAAATAAAGGAGCAGAACCCACAAAAGCACTTACACAACTTAATGGGTCCCAGGAGCAGTGAACTTTGCAAATGAGGTGGGCAGAGGACCTGAGTGCCCCATTGCCTGTGTGAGAGCTTCAGCTAGTATATAAAAAAGTGGTCTTTTCCTTCTTCAGCTGTGTTTGAAAAGTGAACCCTTGTCTGTACCTTGAGAGATGATTTAGACCAAGATAGTTAAGCCTTGGCAGCCCTGGTTGCCAGATCTGTTTTTAGGACCTGCTACAGCTTCGTTCACCTCTGCTATAAGTAGTTGACTTCTTTCATCCCCCACATAAGTAGTCAACTTATTGTTTCCCCTCTCCAAGCCCAAGAACAGCCCGTTTCTCCCTCTTCCTCCACACAAGTATATCACATCTTCCCTTTCTCCCCAGCAGCACGGTTCTGCCATTTCATTGATCTATTTTCCCACTCATACAGCGTAGCCCACCTTCTCCATATATAGCACTTATACAATCAGTCCCCAAACCGCACTCTGCAAACAGCCTGCCTTTCCCTTCATCTTCCTGATGATTTCTGGCAACATCAGCCTACCTGCATTCTCTCCCAGCCATCTCACAAGCACCCAAAGCACGTTCTGCCAAGCACCACAACAGGATGAAAGACATCTCCTCATGTCCACCAGGAAAGAAGGAGAACGCCAAATAGAAGCATCCATGATCCTAAGTACATGGAAGGACTGCAATCCCGATTGTGCGTGGGCACCAGATTCAGTCCTGCTGGGAAGATACCAATCTGGAGAAAGAGGGAACGTCTGCCCAACCCTAACTGATGAGGGATGTAGCACTTACCTCAGGACTATGATTCTTACTCCAACAGACAGGCATCTGAAGGCAACATGGAATGAAACTCAACACCCATGCACCAATGCCCCTTTGTGGATTTAGCTCCTAGCAGTTCCCTCAAGGTGATGAACCAGCCAGAACATTCAGCTTGAAGATGATGACTGAGTACATGTACCCATGTATAGACATCTGATGACACTTGAGATTCCTTATGGGTTTCATGCAACTCCTTGAGGCTGTAGGTCTCATCTAAGCCCTGAGGCAGATCTAACAGCATGGTGTGCAGGTCGCGGAGGCTCTCAGGTTCTCAAATAGCACTAAATGCCTATACTTTGGAACCATAATTGAACCCTTAAATGTCTCCATGTATGCAAAGTGTCTAAGTTCTCACACTAGTCAGTAAACATCCAAATTGAGACATGCAATGGAATTTAGAGAGCTGTTCAACACACCCTGAAAATCAGACACTGACATTTGGTCAGAAAACACTGACCACTTCTCCATGAGCTATAATGGGAGCATAGTCATCTTGGAGGCCCTTACATTTAGGTGTCTTTATTTGCAAACTACACACTCCCCCTTGAGAAAATCTAAATCAGGAATTCAGCTTGGGCTTTTCAAGGACAGCCACAAAACAAGGCAGATTGTCGTAGGGTGAAATCATGTAACCTGATACTAAAGATTGACTATCATCCTGATATTTGCCCAAATTATATTATACAGTATTTTAAAACAGTGAAAGATCACAATAGAAGTGACAATGCAGGAAATCAGATGGGTCTTCACACATTGCTGCTGATTCATAACACAAACTGTTTCAGTCAGGTTGATTAAAGTAAAAATACTTACTCATAGAAAATAGCACTGGAAGAGACCTCAAGAGTCCATACACAATACCTAAAACATTCCTGGCAGATGCTGTTATAAACTATTCTTAATAAATGATCTAGGGAATTTGTTTTTCTGCTTCCAAGCCATTAGATATTTTGTCCCAATACCTGACCAGAATCTTTCCTTTGACAGCCACTTGGGTACTCTCCAATCCACAACAGAAAACAGAAGAGCTCCTCCATGCTCTCCCCTGTTCCTTGCAGCAACTTGCAGTATCTGTGAAGACTACTTTTCAGTCTTCGCTTCTTTAGGCTATAGCAAATATTTCCCCAAAGCAGTTTAAAAGGTGGGATAAATGTATTATCTTCCACATTTATTCTGAATCTATGTTTCCCTACACAGGCCAGTAGCATTTATGAGTCATTCTGAACAGAGCTCGTTGAAAATGCCCTGATGACATAGTTTTTCAATAACAAATAATCAGACAGGCTTTTTCTGGGGAACCATCTTACTGCCTAAGTGTGTTTCACAGGAATCAGCTACACAAGACAGGAACTGGGTGAGCTAGCAGGGAGCAAGTTCCCTGATGTTGAGTGAAACTGAATCCACTGAACTTTGGTATCTGCCCAACAGATATGGCTGCTGCAGCTGCCTTTCCTCCGGTCCAGCCACTGCAAAGCTGAGAATGTTTTCCAAAGACACTCACATGCAGTAACACAGCTGATGACCCAGATGAACGCAGACAGCAGTGCCTTTACCGGCACCCATATAAATACAAACAGCGTTCACATAAGTGTGAACAAGGCAGATGGTCTGATCCTGTTTGGCTGATCGGCGTAGGAGTTGTGTAGTGATCACACAAACATACACACACAAGGATCTCTCCTGTAGCGGGCCCCGGATGCTTGAGCTATCCAGGGGCTGGTTCCAGATCCCAGTCCCCCCAGATGCTAGCACCCAGTAGTGTTTGACTGCTCCTCTGGCTTGAAGTTCACTAGTGGTCCTATACACACATAAATACACAGAGTAGAAAACACACACAGAAAAGTAGTTATGAACAGGGTTTAACAAAACAGGATAGACTACAGTGTCCAGGCGCGCGGCTTAGACTGACCAGCTACCTGCTCACACATGACCAAACCTCTTTATGCTCCTCATTGACATTTTCCCATGCAGGTTCCCCCATCCTCCTTGATCCTTCCCTTTCTCCACTCTGGAATCCCTCCAGATAATCAATCCACCCTTAGTTATTTTTCCCCATTGGTCCCAGTTTTCCTGTATCTGTATCCAAATTTGGTATTTTTGATTCAGTTACCTAGGAAATTTTGACCTTACATGGTTTTACTGACATGGTTACCTAGATACTGCTGGCATTGCGAGTTCTTCTCCCCAAAAGACGCCCACTATTGCCCTCCTATTGTTGTGAAGTTTGGCCATCTCTCATATAACTCCCCCTTAACCAACTGTGAAACACAGCCAGCCTTCACAGTACTATTTGTAACTTTTGACAGATTCTCACTCTGCTGTTCGTTACGTCCCACAACATAATGTCTCATGTCATGTTCGATTATCTGAACCTCGAACTGGGGCCCCGTCATCTCCCTGCATACCTTACCCTTGGCTGCTTAGCTTTTACTTAATTGGTCCCAAACCCTTACCTTAACCATAAAACTTACTTAAGGATTTTGCTTTCTCCTGAAATTTAGTTCCATGGAAATGTTTACATTTTCTCCAGTTGTAATTTAAAATAAGTAAATGACATTTGATAAAAGCATAACCTTATGGCACGCTCATTAGTTGCAGACAGAATATTTTAACGTTCAGATGGCAGACACCACTGATACCTTTTTCCTGGGATATTTAAATGTGCTATAGTTTATGTCATCACCCAGGACCATATCTGTAATTCACAGGACCTCTAAAGGTCTCAGCTGTCTGTGCTGAAGGCACCTATAAAAATGTAATCCAAAGTGTTATTTGGCTCAGAAAAAGCAACCACTCTCTCTCCAATGGTTGGCAGATACCTAGGAAAGAGAAAAAGAGGACTGGTATATGATACTTTCCCCAAGTAACCTACAACCTCTAACTATTTTGAGTTCAGGAGATTTCCCAAGACTGATGGTACATGTCCATTTAGTCACCTTTAATGAATCTTTCTTCCAAACCCTTGTTGGTCTGCCCTTGAACTCTCATAAATTCACTGAGTCCAGAATACCATTGCCAAGGATCTCCACAGGCATGACTCCCACCGCAGGAAGAACTTTCGGTTTGGAGTCTTTTTTGAGCTTGGCTGATGCCAGCTTCATTTGTTGCCAGCAGTTTCTTCTGTCGGACAAGTGAACAGTCATTCCCCATCTACCCTCTCCATGGTCTGGTGTGGTTCTACAGGCCTCAATCGCACTTTGTCTGTTTTCCAGACTGAGGAATCCTTGGCTCTCTTTTTTTCCCCCCTCAAATTCCTCAAATATATTCCTCCTTGTTCCTTAAACATAAAAGCCATCCCACCTTATCTTTAATCACTGTTGTTGTTGTTGTTCTCTCACTCTTGCCCAAATTCACTAAATTATTTTTGAGGAAAGAAGAGAAGAATGAAATTTGGGGATTTGCATGTGTGTAGTGGGAAAAAAAAAAAAAGAGAATCATTTTGTATTCAGTCTAAGTTAGAAGTGGCAAGAGAGAAGAGGATTTATAGAGTAGCATAAGTAATGTTCTCTGTTTTGTTCTCTATTTGCTTACTAATAATTATTAAGAATGTTTTTGCCTTTTTTTTGACATCTACCAAGTACTGAGATAATATTTTCATAGAACTATATATCATAACCCCAAATCTCACTCCTGAGTGGTAACAGTAATCTCCGATCTCATCATTTTCCATTAGAACCTAGGATTCTTTTCTCTACATACACCACATTTTTCACTGTATATATTAAATTTTATATATGTTGCCACAGTTGATAGGCAGCTCTGAAGACTTAATAGCAAACCAAGATATGTTTATGTTTCCTGATTAAATTTTGTTTAAATTTAAGAAGTTACTCCTTCTAGCAATAGACATTTTGAGATCTTAGAAGCCATTACAAGGGATGACTGCCTTAAATATTTTACATGTTGATGATGAATATTGTTTTACTTGCTTTTTCCTTCCCCTACTTGAGAAACTTGGGCCTTTTGTTTCTGTGTGCTAGAAGACAACATCTCTGCCTCTGTTTATTTTTCTGTCGCTGTACCAGCAACATTGGTGGTACTGTGAAAAGAAGGATGAGCTCTGAATAGTTAATTTTGCTGATACCTTGAATGCTGACAAATAGTGGCTCTTTTTGAGATGGGTTATGGCATATCAACATACCCTTGTTGTTTTTTTGTTGCTGTTTACTTTTATCCCCAGGTGAATAGTAGATTTCAAAAATACTTACATATTTAAAAGCAATGAGAACAATAGCAGTTAAATACTAGGTCAGTTCCATAATCTAAGTTGCTTTTAGTTCCAGTTAAAATTGAAACATACCCTCTAAAAGTGGCACAATTTGCTATAAGCAAAGAAATGCAGAAAAAAAAAAGTTATAAACATGCATTTAAGAAAAAACACTATCTGTGCTTCATTTGCCAGCAGTAAAGTGTTCCTACCATTCAACATGCATTATTTGAAAACTCCTCTGTGCAGCATCAACAATGTTTACCCAAGCATGATGATTATGATAAATTGTTCCAGGGACTTCATATCTATTGTGCTTGTAGGTCAGCACTTGCTGTAATAAGGCGGCCACCAGATTCACCAATGAAAGAGAAAAAAAAATGGTAAATGTGTTGTCAACGTAGGAAATACTGTTTGATTACTTCTGCGAATGAGCCAAAACAACTTGCTTTTGGCTGGAATTGACCTAGTAGATCACAGTTTAATGCCTGGTTGCAGGGGGGGTATTATTTTTTGTTTGTTTTTATTAAATTGTTAAAGCCTGCCACATACATAGGAACTGTCTATTTACTCTGCATGATCAAATGGTTGCTTCTATGCATGCCTTTAATATGGAGTTTAAGCATGCACTGGAGTTTTCCATTTTGGCTTGCTGGTTTTGTAAGTATACATTTTGGCTTTACTTCTCCAAATTTCCTGTCAGGATGTACACTATCTTTAAAAAGAAGGCAGCAGAAAAAGAGCTTTTTAATCATCACCACCACTGAAAACAGTGCCTTATTCTGCAGCTACGGGATTGAAAGAACCTTCTGCACTGGGACAGAAGCTGCTTCTTTACACTCCGTAAGGAGAGCTTTGCTGGCAGCGAGAGCCGGAGGGGAAGGAGACCAGCGAAATTGTTACTTGCGGCCACAGTTCAGTGCCCGGGTGACATGAAAGACAGTGGGCTTCTTACGTGTCTCAAAGTGGAGGGCCAAACTCAGTGCCCGCATAGGTTTCGCACCATGCTGCCGCCGTCCCCAGCATTCGGGGAGCCCTACTTCTACCTGCCCTCCGCAGAGAGACCAGCAAAAATCCGAGCTCCCAGGAGGTCACGCTACCCTGTGTTTGGGGACTGGGGACGAATCCGGTATTAAATAATTCACTCCTGCCTACTCTTTATTTATCATTCCAGGAGTTGGCCTTATCTGTCTCTGTGGGAAACTACTGTGTTGCTAACAGGTAACTATGCAGTGAGACGATACGCTCGTGTGGTCGTAGCTGTGCTCTGTGTTCCCGATTTTACATTTAATAATCCCCGCCGAAATGAATAGGAATGCTAAACAGAAGTATGAAATATTATTTTCATTCTCTCTGTTGCTGCACAGCAGGAGGGAAAATAACCAAATGCCCCTAGAGGCATATCCGTTTGTCTAGAACATAGGAAGGGATTTGCTGGAGTCAGAGCATTCTACGCCGCAGCCGTGCCTCTCTCACAGCTGAAAGCATAGGCAGAAAGCCAGACAGTGGTGCACCTTTCTTCCCAGATAGGTTTCGTGTGGAAAAATAGCCTCAACCTTCATGGAAAACATTGGAAACGCTTGTTTGCCACAAGCGTTCAGCAGTAGCAGTGTGTTGAGCAGCAGTGCGGAGTACTACACGGCAGAGAGGCAAATTGTGACTGCCCAGCCACAAACGAGTATGAAGCAAATGTAGGGAAATTCAACTCGGTGCTCATGTACAGATATATATATATAAAAAACAAATCCGTTCAAAGTTTGCATTTCAGCCTCTCATTGCTTATTTCTCATACTCTATAACCACTCTGCTCGGTAAGTAGTGGGGTTAGAAGGTCGTTCTTCAGCAGATTTAACAAGGGGCAGCTGTTTTGACACTGAAGGAATCAGCTAGGTACACACTGGTTTTGCCAGAAGAGGCAGAGTTTGTAGACATGTGGTTTTTTATTTCAAGATCAGCTGATAAAGCTGGGAGAAACAGATATCAAAGACTTCTAGCCCACAACCCTTTCATCAGATCATCTGCTTTGCCAGAAGAGGTGATATTGAAGCCTTGTCCATAGCTAGGCCAGACAGAGAGCTGCTTAAAAAGAGAGGTTTAAAGCACACTGTTTTTAGTGCATCTAGCAGCCCAGATCTTTTCAACTGGTTCTTACCGAGAACTAAAATAATAAAACCAGATTACAGAATCATAGAATGGTTTAGGTTGGAAGGGACATTGAAGATCATTGAGCTCCAACCCCTCTGCCATGGGCAGGGACACCTCCCACCCCCTAGGGCACTCAAAGCCCCATCCAGCCTGGCTTTGAACACCTCCAGGGATAGAGCTTCCACAACTTCTCTGGGCAACCTGTTCCAGTGCCTCACCACCCTCAAAGTGAAAAATTTCTTCCTAACATATAATTTAAACCTACCCTCTTCCAGTTTAAGGCCATTCCCCCTCATCCTATCACTGCATGCCCTTGTAAGAAGTCCTTCCCCAACTCTCCCGTAGGCCCCCTTTAGGTACTGGAAGGCCGCAATAAGGTGTCCCTGGAGCCTTCTCTTCTCCAGGCTGAACAGCCCCAACTCTCTCAGCCTCTCCTCATAGGAGAGGTGCTCCAGCCCTCGGATCATCTTTGTGGCCCTCCTCTGGTCCCGCTCCAACATGTCCATGTTTTTCCTATGTTGGGGGCTCCAGAGCTGGACACAGTACTCCAGGTGCGGTCTCACCAGAGTAGAGTAGAGGGGAAGAATCACCTCCCTAATTATGTGAATAGACTTTGTCTCTCGCCTAGCTCTTCCCAGGGCCTGATGGCACCTGGCTGCTATCAAACTGTCAAATTCTGATCTTCTTCTGAGGGGAAAATACACACCACCAACTGTCCCTGGGTTTAGCTTTGAAAAGCAGTTGAGTTAAACCTTCTGTTTAGCAAAGGGCCAAATAAGAGGTTCAATGTCACCATTTTTCTTGTTTTTCTGTGTTCTTAGAGGCAACCTAATTGGGAAGGTAATGCCTCACACCAGTTCCAAAAATGACAATAACACCACTTTACACGGACTGCAAAAAAATGGAACTCCCTTAAAATATGACAAAAATAGTCTTTTTTTTGTTTGTTTTGACAAATTTTTAATGATCTTGAAACTCTAACATGCCAAACAAATTTGAGGTAGACAAAAATATTAGGTTTACCTTCATTTTGTATCATAATATTACAAGAAAGAAAAAGGTTTGAGATCTTATGTTAATACTCCTCCTTTTAACAGCAAATACTCATTGTAAAAAGTTCTCTGAAAAAAATAGTACTCTAACCAGACAGATCTGACACACTTGACTTCAGCATGAAACTTAACGAATTTGGGTTTTGGTATCGTATTGTTTGAATGATATTCCTAATGATGGTAGTTATAACTATTGCCAGGGCAACATACCTTTTGCACACACCTTTTTAATATTTTAAATCTCCACATTGATTTCTCCAGTAAATTGGAAACTAAAGATGGAATTCCACCAGATTCTTTGTTAACATACTGTAGCATACATATCAAGACACACTGGTGGCATAGCCTTCACGTGGGAAAGGAAAATAAAAGCTGCATGTAACCCCCAAAAAAGATTTGACAAATATCAAAGACAGCACTGAAAATAAAAACATTTACCACACGAGAAGCAGAAGATAAATGCAACCAGAAATTGACATTATTCTGAAAAAACCATAAGCACTCAAAACAAGCTAGAAAAAAAGCTGAACAAGACACAGAATGACTCACCCTGGAAAATAACAAGATTGTCACAATACAAAGGAAAATACAGTATCAACACTGAGGAGAGGTTCATTTAGACTGAGAAAAATGTAACAACGGATAAAAAGAGCAGGTTTGAAGAGCAGATTTGAAGAAAATATGCAATATCAGATGAGAAGAGTAAAAGAAGGCTGAAAATTTAAGAAATTTTTTTTTTAAAAAAGGAAAAGGCTTATCAAAAGGGGAAAATGTTAACACAAAAACTAAAGAGGGACTGGTTTCTCATCAAGACTTGCTAATGTTCCATAAAAGAACAAGTAGAAACATTAGGTAATGAAAGAGAAGCTTTATATAAATCTGCAAAATATTTACTAAAGGGTATAGCGATGAAAATAAGTCATATTCTCATTGCTAAGTCATCAATAAGAATAACAAGTTTTAAATAGAAATCTGTAATGTTAACTACAAGTCCTTTTCATGTCTGCTTGCTATTGTATCATGTTGTTGGTTATTTACACTTCATCTAGGAGAAAGCGGGAGCTGCAATAGAAAACACGTCGTCGGAGCTAGTGAATCGATTCGCTTGACAGATTTCCTTATTTCCAAATTAATTTTAGTGAATTTGGCTTAATGCAGCACAAGCTAAAACATCATGACGTGCCAACTAAAGGTGAAGCTGAACAGCCAAGCGTTTCCTAGAGTAGGGAGCATTCTTCAGTGCAAGAACCAGAGGAGTATTGTAGGAATTGGTCTCTGACCCGGTGTCTTTTGTAAACCATTGACACCTGTTCAAAGCAGCTGTAAAGTACTATCACATCAGGATATTCTCATTCTATTCTTATTCTGACCAGGTGTGCATATACACTGAATGGCCAGAGATGAACCTTCTAATCCATCCTTCTTCTCTCTGTATTACAGGCTGTAAAACTGCGCATGAATTGCTTAGTGCAGACATTTGTGGTCATGTTTTAAGGAGACCAAATTTGTGACGTAAAGTTTTCAAATGAGGGAGAGTCTAACACATTCCCTGGTGATCTGTCCTAAATGTTATCATTCACAGTGTGAAATATTGCAGTGTGTTATTACCTGCTGGAAGGGAAAGTTTACTATTGGCATAAAGACCATGTCAGGAACAGGTTCTCTCTGTGGAGTAATTTACTGTGGAAAACTGAGGAATCGTTGTGCCACCTGTGAACGCTGTGTCTGCCCTTTCAGTGTGGGTGTGTTCATGATGGGTAACTTGTTCATAGTATAAATAAAAGGGGATTCTTGGAGAAATCCTATAAGAAAGGGAGCACGCTGACCTAGCTAAAGCTTTTCCAGCACCTACCTGAGTAGGTAACCACGTTAGCAGCTGTTAGAGGTGATCCTTGTCAGATGGTCACAAAGCTTTGACCACAGCTGAAAACCTGGAGGTGAAAACGCACCAAACTGCTCAAAAGTTGGTCCCCACCAGGACAGAGGGGGAAGCTGCTGTGAGTTCCTATGTACTCACAAGCAACATAACTGAGCTATGCTTACCAGCTTCAGAGGAAAGCCAAGCAGAGGTATATCCCAAGAGCCATGCATTACTGCCGTCCTGCAGGCATTAGCAGCATTGTATGTCCATAGAGAGACTACCCTGCATTTGTCTGTAATAAAATGCCCATGTAGTGAGTATGGCAATGGAGAATCATCTCTGGAGTGACTCAATATATTCCTTCTTTCCCACCTGTGGCCTTCAACAAAATAACACATATTATCCCTTACTATATTTTGGAAGTTGCAGAGTACTGTGTATTATAATCATAGAATCATAGAATGGTTTAGGTTGGAAAGGACCTTGAAGATCATCGAGTTCCAACCCCCCTGCCATAGGCAGGGACACCTCCCACTAGACCAGGTTGCCCAAGGCCACGTCCAGCCTGGCCTTGAACACCTCCAGGGATGGGGCCTCAACAACCTCTCTGGGCAACCTGTGCCACTGCCTTACCACCCTCAAAGTGAAAAATTTCTTCCTAATGTTCAATCTAAACCTGCCCTCTTCCAGTTATAAAGCCATTCCCCCTCGTCCTATCACTACATGCCCTAGTAAAAAGTCCTTCCCCAGCTCTCCTGTAGGCCCCCTTTAGGTACTGGAAGGCCGCAATAAGATCTCCCCAGAGCCTTCTCTTCTCCAGGCTGAACAGCCCCAACTGTTTCAGCCTCTCCTCATAGGAGAGGTGCTCCAGCCCTCGGATCATCCTCGTGGCTCTCTTCTGGACACGCTCCAGCAGTAATAATACATAGACATGTTGCTATGCATATATAAGTCTTATTCCTGCTGAGAAACTAAGCCAATTGCAAAATGGTGTTGCAGCTGGGGTTTTTTCTCAAGTATATCATCCACCGGTATTAATATTTTGTTTTGCATATGTGTATCAGTGTTTGTGCATGTTTGCGTGTATATGGGTTTGGAAATCACTATAGTTGTTTCCTGGCATCTAGGTTCTTTCAGTAACACGAAAATCAGCTGACTAAAATTTTTAACAACGTTTTCCCTTAGAACAATCCTAAAAGTTTTTTATTGGTGGAGCACAGGACATGGAACTTGTTTCTTCCCATGATACCAGTAGTCCGTTTAATAAGAACTGTCATTCAAAGTTAATCCTTCCCCTAATGAACCAACCCCTATTGTATGTAAACTCTGTAGTACCCTGAAAGATGCTGACCTTGCATGAGAATACACGTCTGCAGTCTGCTTTCCAAATACAATCAACTGCTTCGGCATCTTGGCAATTTCTCCTCTAACTTTTGTTCACTCAGAAATTTCCAATTTGCTTCACGTCAAAATAGCTCATAACATCCCAAAAGCCAGGTAGAGCAGGCGGACATTGAAATGAAAAACTGACACGGGAGTTTTTTCTTTGTTTTCCTTGAAGGACAAGCTGGCAGAAGCGGCTCTGGTGCCAGAGGACTCAGAGGCCTGGTAGAGCAGGGTACCTATAAAAGCACCGAGTGTTTTTACACTTAAGTTGCCCGCCATTAAGAGTCGCATCACATCCCTACCGAGTTCCACTCAGATGGGAACAGTATCGCCAACACAGAAACCATTCACACGGCTCCTGGGCTGCACTTGGGTGGACTGGGGATGAAGCGGAGGATCGCGTGTGCCACCTCACGCCCCGAAAGCCAAGCGTGTTTGCAGGGGTGTTTCTACACCCTCCCCCCGCCTTTCCCACACCGGGACACCCAAGAGGGCTCAGCTCAGCGTGGGAAGGCTGGAGGGGGGTGGGTTGGGGGCTCAGGCCCAGCCCGGGAGGCAGGGTGCCCGCTCCCCCCGGGGTCGGGGTGCCTCCGTGTCTCGGCCGGGGCTCCCCCCGGGCCCACGCGTGCCGCCCTGCCGCGCGTGTGCCCCCGCCGCCCGCCGCGCCGGCACTGCCGCCCCCGCCCTGCGCTCCCTCCCCCTCCCCCCCACGCGGGACCCGGGGTGCGCTTCCCTTCATTTTTCACTTCTTGTTTGGGTGGTTTTGGAG
>VUYV01000033.1:6040654-6061099 GCA_008711295.1 Anarhynchus alexandrinus | reverse complement strand
GGCCGCGGCGCGGAGCCGGCTGCCCAAGCGGGGAGAGAGGTGCAGCTGCCCGGGGAGGACAGGCGGGCAGGCAGGCAGGCAGGCAGGCGGGCAGGAGGAGGCTGCGAGGCAGTCGGACAGGCAGACGCGGGGGGGGAAGGCAAAGGGACGATTTGGACATGCTCATTCTCGGGCGCTTGGTTGCCTGCATCCAGCTCGTCTGCGTCCTCAGAGTGGGTGAGTGATATTTTGCATGAATTCATCTTCGGGTTTTCCCCACCAACTTTTCTCCCCCCCGGGTTCCGTGGGGTTTTTTTTCTCCCTCTCATCCCTTTGGTTTAGAGCTGCAAGGTGCGATCACCGGCTGTGCCACGCCGCGGAAACACGCTGTCAACACCGCGGGTGGGAACGTTTCTCCTACCCCTTTTCTTACCTCCAGCCTCCTGCTGCCGGGCTCCGCGGGTGCGCGGCACCTCCACGCCACCCACGGCTTACTCCGGGGTGTGGGGGGCTCCCCAGCCCGCCCAGCCTCTGCTCCCACAGCCTCCGAGCCTCCCCCTCCTCCGTGGGTCTGGCCGCGCTGGGCAGCCCGCACCCGCGGGGGAGTGGGTGTGCGCCCGTGGCAGGAGGGAGAGAGCGCATCCCCGCCAAGCAGGGTGGACATCGAGCTTCTCTGTGGGCATGGGATAAGAAATTTCACTTTAGCCTCTCGCACGAGCTGGTTCGAGGAGGACCAGGGAGGGATGCAAAATTTCGACGTCCCCCCCCCAAAAAAATGACTCGTTCTCCACGAGCGGGCGACGGCAGTGACTGCCCTAAACCGGGGTATAACTGCTGCCTGGAAAAGCAAAATACAAGTCTTTTATTCACGTGGGACACCGCATACAGAACATGGATTCGTGTATAGATTTTAGTAGGGCTACTTACATAACCGAGTTAATTTTCAAATCATTCAGATCTGTGCAACTGGAGCGCATCCTAAAAGTCAGGCGGTGCTCTGTTACTCGGTATGGGTGTTATAACCAGCGTGAGTCGGTTGATGCTATTCAAAGTGCTGCCTTAAATCCTTTGTCAAAAAATATTAGGAGCTCAAGTGATGGGTTTTGTATTACATTGAATGATCATTTTGAATTTATAAGCTTCTCTCAAATAAATGACTAAAAAATACTAGTTGTTCACTTGTGTTTAAGTATGAGGAACTTAGGAGCTTCAGCCCGTGATGTTCAAAACCAGTTTTACAATAGGTCTCTCGTGATAAAGTAGGCACTAACCTACATTTTTCACCCAATAGGTGGTGCTGCTTCTGAAACCGTGAAGCTCTGTAGACAAAGATCGGTGTTAGGTTACTCGGAGCAAAAGCTATTTGGTACCAAGTTCTGCTTGTCAGAGGAAACTGCTTTTTAACATTTTGCCATGTGAAAAATATTTTTGCCTCCTTTCTGGAAGTATAGTGGAATAATTCAACTACAAATGTGATGAACATAACTGACCTTTCATTAAAATATATGATGTTTATAAGGGCATTAATAGCATTTTAATGTCACTTTTAATCTAACCTATTTCTAAAACCAGGGTACTTATTCTGATATAATTCCCTTATTGGTTTGGCAAAGAATGGCCTGTCGTAAAACTTTTGATAAGTTTTCATAACATCTTTCTTATGATGCCAATCTCTTTCCTAGAATCAGAGGTACTCCCAAGACTATTTAAAGGACAAAATTAGCAGGTGCTTGTGTATGTGTGTGGAGGTGTATGAAAATGTGTGAGTACAGATCAAGTGTACCATGGAGTGATCATAATGTAATAAAACACAGTTCAATTTTGGGGACTAACTTCCATGATCCTACCACACTGCAAGCAATGCAAGACGTAAACCTGACTTTTCTAATGAAACCGATGGTTTTTTAAATATTTTTTAATCATTTCATCCCGTGTCTTTTTAGAAATAAGGTGGTTTTGTATAACGTAATATTCAAATACATGGTTTGCATGTGTGTGTTATATTCATGAATTTAGAAGGTCTGGCGGGATGGGAAAACAAGGTTTTTTACTCACACATGAGGTATAGTATAAGTGCGGATACTTGTTTTTTTTCCCTCTAGACTGACAGACTATTGTTTTCAAACCTGACCTGAAGGGGACACCCTTTCTAGATGTGATGGATGATTTGATCTCAGTGGTGGTTCATTCGGAAGACTCATGAGCTAGACTGCTCAGTGTGTTCAACAGCATGATTGTTCCCAAGAAATAATGCCCTGTACAGGTTATTAGACAGATTTAATCAGATTTCATTTGAATATGCTCATCTTTGAGTATCTCTCCATAACTAAACATGCTCTTGTCTGATAGTGTTAATTCATAGGAGTAAATATTTTGTTAGAATTTTGACATTATTTCCTTTTGTTTTCTCATAAAAAAAAAATTTAAAATAAGTGATTGCATCCTACCAGTGTGTGGTTCCGGTTCCTAGGGTGAGAGAGGAGGACTGGGTTGGACAGGCTTCCCAGTGGGTATTTCTGGTACGGAAGAAACCGTGTCAAACCAGACCTGGGGCTCGGTGAATGGGATGTTGCTGAAGAGCGTGGCAGTCTGCCTTGGCCTTCTGGAGACTATGTGTACTAGTTTGAGGCTTGGCAACACGTCGGTCTCAGCCTCATTTGCTTGTAGTTTCAAAAAAATGGTGTTGAGTTCTCAGCTGGTCATGTACAGAGCTCTACAGGAGGTCCTTCCTAATGAATCTGTTTGGGAGGTTTGCCGTTGCCTCTGGGAGATGCGGCAGGAAAATCTCAGTCTCCTCTGCATTCAGAAAAGACAAGGTGGCCAAATCAACCTCACTGAAGAGAAACCTATTAGAGCAGACAGAAGCAAAAAGTTCTTTTGGGAAAGACAAGACAGTGACAGCTCGTTCCCTGTGTTATTGAAGAAACGCTTAGGGGCTTGATTCTAATATGCCTGCTGAGATATGAATAGCACCTTCCTCCACTGCGTTACTGAAGCCAAGTACTGATGTAATTACTTACGGAGCGGGGTATTATCTGAGTATTCTCAGTGAGTGCCATTTAGTGAAGTTCAATGGAACTACTTGTGGCGTGAGATGCTATTCAGTCACAAGTAAGGGCACATGAGAAGTTCCGTGTGATTATTTGTGGACAGTACTTTGTACTTAGAATAGAGACTTCCTATGAAGTTCTTTCTGTTACTTAAAACGGAGGGACACTCTGTGGACAGCTCACTTGCTTTTTTACAGTTTTATTTTAAATGAGAAATATATGAATCTACAATTACATCTGTTCAGTGTTTATCTCAGGCTGAAGATATTCTTTGAAATCCTGCCCCAGCTTACTGATGTGTTCCATATAACCTCCTGGAAGTCAGCGGGGTGTGCCCTTTTTGTAGCTTTTGTCTCATTGTACTTACAGAAAAAATATCTGGAGTCTTTTCAATACGTAGACTATTTATGAATCTGTGTAGGCAAGAAAATGTTAATAGAAAAAGGAACACGTTTTAACAAATTACATTATAATTGTGGCTAAATTTGAATTAAAGAGGTGTAAATATTTAGGCAAGACTGAAAAAATATTCCCTGCTCTCACTAGCAAAACGTATGGGTAATTTCCCCAAATAATGTAAAAAGTCTCTCCAAAATTAGCTCATCTACACCCTACTACTATCACTGTCTGACCTCAACCAGGGTTTTGCCTTTCAGAATGCAGCTAATTAAACTATGAATTGTTTAATTAGTTGTGTCTCACTTGAATTTTTCACTGTCTAGAAAAGATCTCTCATTTTTAGTTTGTTTCTGGCATCCCAGTACCATGAGTGTACGCACCCAAAAGTCGTAACACTTCCCTAAATATTCTAATTTTTATTACACAAGTGACATCAGGACTGTATTTCCAAGCTAGCAGACAGCATACATCTCACTACCAACAAGAAAAGCAACTTCTCTGGGCACTTTATTGGGTGGCCCCAACTACTAATAATGAGAATGTGCAGGACAGCACTGGCTCAGCTTTCTAAATCCAATCACACTTTCTGTTCATTCTCATGTCCGCACGTTTAGATTCAGTGAGCCCTTAGACTGTTAAGGGACTGTGGCATCAGATCCTCTGGTTTTGCACTAACCTCTTATATTGAAAGTATTTTTGTAGGGCGGATATTTGGCATACCTCAAAGTCAATTACATCACAATAATATTACTGTATTTTTTTTTTAGTGTTTTAGTGTATTTTACACTGAAGATGACACGTTCCCATGGATGATGATACAAAGTTCCTGTGGAGAAATTCAGTCCTGCCATGTCTAAAATATAAGAGATAAAACCAAAATCAGAATTCTAGGACTGTTTAATCATGTATCTTAACCATCTATACTATAACCACCTATACATTTTGCATTTTTGTACCACAGAGACTGATATATGCCAAAATCTAAGTATACAGTATAGATTTATTTTCGGTTCAAATACTGGCAGGTATGAAAAGCCGTGCAGAAATTAATGACATTTGAAAAGTTAATGTCAGTGTAACCTAATATTTATTCAGCACAGTAGTCTGTGGGACGTATCTGAAATAGTTAAAGCTGTACTTTGCAATGTTTATTCAATACAATGTGTAAGGAAAGCTTTCTAAGTTGTATTTGGCGTTACTTCATCTCTAAATATACTGTTCTATCTGAATTCCTGGAGAGAAACAAAATAATACATACAAAATTACGGTGGTAATTTGAAACTGTTCTCATTATAATCTGGATTATAAATCAGGTTGTTAATTTATGAGTGTAGGCACTTGCCCATTTCTTAAGGAAGGCGATTTCCTTCATTTTCCCTGCTCATCGTTGAAGTGGTCACTGCCCGCTATGAGCTCTCTAATTAGGAATTTAAGGGTGAACAGATTCTGCTCTTTCGCTGACAACTTCAATTCCTCTTCAAACGTGCCGTGCTTCTCAGTATTCCCTGTAGGGCCTGGAAGTCTGCGGCAGTTCCGGAGCCCCCCGCTCCCATTTAACAGCTCGATTCTCACAGCTTCGTGCACCATTTATGTGGCTTTCCTGTATGAGACATCCTTTGGCTATTCAAGAAGCTGCTTTTCCCATAAAGACAAAAGTTACCTTTTTGAATGCATGTCAAGGCTTCTGCATTAGAAAGATAAATCAACAGGAAGAAAAGGACTTACAGTATGAAATAAACAAAATCCACTAAATGAAAGATAGCAAATTTTTCCAAGAGACCAGGACTGCAAATGAAACTTGGCTCCGGCGGGTTGTTGAGGAACTGTTGGCAGCGGAGGACTTTTGTAGGAAGGTACGGTGCAGGTCGCTTGTTGAATACAAACGACTGATGTCGGTCAGTTGGGTCTCGATGCTCAGGTGGAAATAACTGGGGATTTTAGAAACGAGGTGAGGGTTTATTTTACTTATTTTGCATCGCTGGCCGATATTGTGGCCTCTGATTGAGGGGAAATAAAAGACTTTTTAAGAAAAACAGGCACTGTGTAAAAGTGTCATGGGTTATTCTAGACGAGGCATGCCTCTCAGCAGCTCCTGTTGCCTTCTGCTTCTTGCCCATAGTTGGACATAGGTATTCTTTGATCCACCAGAAGTACCTATATTTCACGCTAGAAATCAGTATTTTTCATTACTAATCGAAGACTCCCTGAGCTATTGTTTGAGTTAGCTAATTTCAGAAATACTTATTCTGGTAAAAGTCCTGTGAATGACAAAAATACTATGCTACATCTGACAAGGAAAGCTCAACACTGAAAGTAGGATGCCAGTGGAACTTAGATGCCTGAGCCCAAAATTTTAATTGAAAGGGTCCCTGACTCAGCTAGTACCTTTTGGGGCTCCCAGGGAAACTTTCAGGCAGTCACAGTTCCTCTTCTGCATGTGCCTTACCTGACCCTACTAAGAGCATCTCAGTGCCTCTGTCCCTCCTAAGTTTAGTTGGGATACAAACCCAGATGTTCTCTCAGGTGACTTCTCTGGTCCCTAAGTCAGTAGGCTTCTCTAAATAGATGCTGACAGGATCAGGTGTCTTCATCTGACTGCTGCTACTTCTGTTTGAGACGAAGGACGAGGCGATGGCTGTGCCACCTTCTCCTGTTGTCGCCCAGTGATTGAAGTGTTTTACCAAGGAAAGACAGAAGAGGGAAGACCTGTTCTGAGCTAAAGGTATTTGAACCTAAATCTTCCACCTCCAAACATTAGGTTTTGTCAAATGAGAGGACTCTTCATACTTCTTCTTTAAAATGAAGCATTTTGGCTTAAAAAATAATTAAAAAGCTCAAAGGCTCGGAATTGCAGGGAAGGAATAGGGAAAAGAACAAATGACATCAATTATGCCACAACATAAAGTCATGGCTAACCTACTTCTTAGTTATTGTGTATGCTGATGTTCCCCTTATCTCAGAAAGGGCACAGCAGGCTTGGAATAGAGTAAGAGAATGGGAACAGGGAAGATAATGGGTATCTGTTTTCAGGAATGACTAAATAAGCTAGGACTCCCTGTCGAGAACAAAGTCAACTTAAGAGTTTGTTATATAGAGCATTATAAACTCACAAATGATGGAAATAGATTCTTCACTGACTGAGCAAGCGAACAGCAAATGAAGGCAGAAGGAGACAGATTTAAAAATAAATAAAAGGGTAGTTACGAAGTTCAACAATGACAAGTGTGAGGTCCTGGCAAAACATAATCCTNAGGAATGACTAAATAAGCTAGGACTCCCTGTCGAGAACAAAGTCAACTTAAGAGTTTGTTATATAGAGCATTATAAACTCACAAATGATGGGAATAGATTCTTCACTGACTGAGCAAGGGGACAGCAAATGAAGGCAGAAGGAGCCAGATTTAAAAATAAATAAAAGGGTAGTTACGAAGTTCAACAATGACAAGTGTGAGGTCCTGGGAAAACATAATCCCGGAGTGCAGCACAGGCTGGNTGGTCCAGAGAAGGGCCACAAAGATAATCAAAGGACTGGGAAGCTGCCATATGAGGAAAGGCTGAGAGAACTGGGTTTGTTCAGCCTTGAGAAAAGAAGGCTTAGGGGAGACCTTATCACCATGTTCCAGTGTTTAAAGGGTGGCTACAAAGAAGATGGAGACTCCCTTTTTACAAGGAAAAGATGAAGGGTAATGGGTACAAGTTAATTCCTGGGGAGATTCTGACTGGACACAAGAAGAAAATTTTTCACAATGAGAACAATCAGCTATTGGAATAATCTCCCCTGGGAAGTGATGGATTCCCCATCATTGGACACTGTCAAGATTCAGCTGGACAGGGTGCTGGGCCATGCTTTTGCTCAGAAAGGTTGGACCAGATGATGCTTGAGATCCCTTCCAACCTGGTATTCTCTGATTCTATCATGATTCTATGGTAGTTCTTCCTATAACAGGTGATAGACCTGTGAAACTCTGCTGTAGGTTGCTCTGAGAGCAAAATGTTTTTAGAGGATACTAGTTAAACTCTTGAAAGAGAAACCTACTGAGGGTTGCTAAGCAGATGGAAACCACATCCATTTCAGGAATTTTTGGAGCTGGAAATAGAGCCTGGGAGGGTTTGCAAGGAAATTTTCAAGCATATCACAGAAGTTTGCCTTTTTCTTACTGTTCCTTAAGCATCTGCTTCAGGATTTTGGAGGCAGGACTCTGAGTAGGTAGGAAACTACAGGAAGAGAGGAAGTGTGAGTTCTTATGCCTGCTCCTCAGTGTTTTGTTATCCACTTGGTGGATACAATGCATAAATCACTACCACTACCTTTTCTTTGGTTGTGCTCTAAAAAGAGCAGGTTTGCTTATTTATTTGAAAGTTGCAGATGCTTACTCTCAGGAAGGGATTCGACTGCTCTTCTGAAGAACCCAACCTTCCAAAAGTGGGCAGAGCTCAGATGTGTTTCCACCAACTCAGCATTTGCATCAGCGGTCCTGGTCAGCTGAAAGCCATTTGGGCAAGCCAGTGGCTCATTATTGCACTCAGCTGACTAACTCACTTAAAGACGGTGTAGGAGACTGAACTTTGAGGTTGTGGAGTTTACTGCTGGTGTGTAACAGGTGGGTGGTTCAGCTAAATGCCATCTTGCATCTGGGCTTTTGTCTAAGTCAGGTCTCCTGAATCCGTCATTTACACCATACCTTCAGATTCAGTAGCTAAAAACCAGGCTAGTTGTGGCTTGGCTACTTGGCATATAAAAAGCAATATTTATTTTTCTAGACTTTTATAGTGCCCACTTAGGTGCATGAGGTAACATAATTTTTTCCTACAACCCTTTATGTTTCACTAAACTTAAAGACTGTAGTTACCTGGAAAATTCTGTGTGATGTTGAAATATTAGAGATCCCCCTGTGCAGATAGCATTCAGCAAGTAACATTTCTGAATGAAGATATTATGACTGCTCACCTGACTACTGAGAGGTTTCATTAAGAGTTTCCAGGACCGGTATGTCTGTTAGTGCTTTGGCTTTGAGTTGTCATCCTCATTGCCAAAAGTTTTCTGCTAAATACTGGATTACCTAAAAGCTGAAATATAAAGCAGGTAGCATTTGAAGAGGTGTTCATCTTCACTGCCTTATTTATCTGTTTGCGGAGATAGGATAACAGTAAAAGCAGTGAAGAGTTCATTGAACAATAACATCAGAAAGGGTGAAATAACAGACATCTACAGTACTTTGTATTGAAGTCGTGTTACAAAATTGGTCTTCGAAATGCTGTAAGTAAAGGATGTTGCATAAAAATGAATGGAATCAAATGTATCTTAGTGAATGAAGACATGTGTTTCTGTAAACGCCCTAACAGAATTTGACAAAGAATTCCTGACTTATTTAAAATTTCCTTGGAACTCATGACAAGTTCTTTAATCAGGACAGGGGTTTTTTTTGGTTTTTATATAAGCTATCCAGGCCAAATTCATTTTTTTTCCTAAACCAAGTGGAAGGATTTAGTGACTTCATTGAGATTTAGACTGGTTTGTACTATAATTCTTCAAAATACACTTTTCCAGATATAATGCTATTTCTCAAAGCTGTCAAAGCCTTGGAAAAGAAAAATTTGTAGTGTTCTGCAGGGGCAGCTTATACTGAAGAAACTGAAAGCTTTTTGAAAGCTGAAGCAAGTGTTTTGAGGAAAAATTAAGCCTTTAAAATCAGTGTTTAAAAAAAGACTTGATTCTTCAATTGCTTGATGTGCTGAACTCCATGATTTCAGCAGAAGTTCCCAAAAAGAAAAACATCTGCTTGCTTAGACTGGATAGCTAATGATCAGAGCCACAGCTGGCTTTACAAAAGTGACCTTATATTACTCCAGGTGGTTTGTCTTCTAGCTCCTTCCCTAAACTGGCCAACTGTGTTTCATCCATTTCTACCCATTTAGAAAAATAATTTTGTTCCAAGTGTGTGTCAGTTGTTTCCAGAATTTCCTTTTGTAACTCTTATTCTGATAGGTGTGTGTAAGTGTTATAATTAACAAATTTGGGAAGCTGGGACTTCCTGGGAGGCTAAGGAGCCTTCTGCCAGTCCCCTGGAGCACTGCTCTTAGGTGTGTGGGACGTGCCAGGGGATGTGGTGCACTCATGGCACAACTCATCCGCCCATCATCTGCCCAGAGTTTGGGGTGAGTCCTGTGTGGTCTGTGCCCTATCTCCTTTGTAATCTTTGCTTTTTGGACAGTAGCTTTGCATTTCCTGTATCTTGCCATGTTGCAGAAAAATCCCAAGGAAGCAGGTTCTCTTCGGATTTGTTTTGTTGTTTGGTTTTTTTTTTAACACACTTTAGGTTTGTGTTAAAAAAAATCTGTATTGCTGTAGATACACATATCACAGTAGAACTGCTTCTGGATCATATCAGTGGAACTGTGTGTGAGTAAATCCTGAATAAGCATCTAGGAGAAATAGATCCAGAAGAGCTATTAAAGTTTTAGGATAGTGCCGACACAAAACCAAATGGATATAAACTGGCAATGTGCAAATTTAAGCTGAAAGTTAGAAGAAGGTTCCTAACCATTACGGCAATGGGATTTTGGAAAGTCTTTCCAATGGTAATAGTTGGAGCAAAAAACATTTATTTTTTTTTAGACAGTAGAGTACTATGTTTTTTCCTGTGGCTCCTGCGATAGGAGAGAACCCCACTGATGATCTGGGAGTCTTTTCAGTGAGTACCATGGTAGAGTTTCAACTGTTCGAAATAAGGAGACTGAGCAGTGTGCGCCTGGCTGTGCCCTCCAGCTGCCCACTGCTGCAACAACATAAACCCGTCCTTCCTCCTGACAGACTGACACGTTGGTAAGCTGTGGTGCTGGGGACCAAGTGGTCACTCAGCATCTCCAGTACCACTCAGCATTTCAAACTCCACTGAGTAGTAAAACATCATAAATCTATCCAGGAAAAGAAAGAATGTCTAATATAAAGTCAGGGGACTTAAAAATATACATTTTGCGTTTAATTACTGTATTTTGAGGCTGTTGGCAGTTTGCTATTTTAAATAAGATCACTTGTCCAAGCACAAGTTAAGAAACCAACTTTAAAGAAGGTATTTGAAGTGTCACGTGGTTGTATGACTTCGGGAGCTAGGGGGTTAGTTAAAACGCTTGCCATTAGAAGATCTTTGAGAACTGGCAGTGCTCTCACTTTTTCACATGATACAACTATAGGAAATTTCAATTCATTACATTTCAGCATTAGATTTTACATGGGCTGAATTCTGAGAGTATTCTCAGGCTCAGCCGCCCATTTCTCATTAATCCTTCCTATGTCTTCTTCTCACATTCTCATATAAATCCAACAGCCAACAGCCAACACCAACACCAACAGCCCCTGAACTCTCTTCTTGCCACGTGCATATTTCTTCAGAGACACAGGCAGTTACATGTTAGTCTACTAATGTAAAATTACTCCTGCAACTTTGTAAGGGTCCTCCTTTTAAGGTGTGGTTCTTACGTATCTGATACATTTCCTCTTCACTGTTTCTTCCCATATTTTGTATTATCACTAACTTTCTCCCTGTGTGTATTTGGGATGAAGAAAAAGGGTTTCATGTTTTGCTTACTGCTTTACCTGCATGGTAAAAAAACCTCAAACACATAAATCTATATAATATGTATTAGAACTAACCAAACAGTGGATAAAAAAAAATGTCAATTCCTTTTTTTTTTTTCTATGTGAGTTTCATTTTCTTCACAGTTGTCTAATCACTTGGTCAAAGGATTAGTTTTTGGTATCACTTGATAAGAGAGAGAAAACAGATTTCTGTATTTAACATATATATGTTTAAGCAGAGGTCAAGTCAGCATTACATTCAACAGAATTCGCTCAGGAACACTTAGACTAGAAATTATTGTTTTAATCCATTAGTGAAAAATGCATCCATACAAAAAGATTATGGGAAGCTATCCTTTAATCTGAGTATTTTTCAGTCTCCTCTGGTTTGTGCTGTCCACTGTGGGATTTGTAACGTGTGAATCAGCAGAGAAAACATGTTTCCATGTGGCAGTAGTCTTCCCTGTCTGTATGGGAAAGTCCAACCTTTTTGTGTGAGGTGATAAGACTGTGACACAAAATCTGCTGAAGATTTGTCTGAGTGGTAGCTGTACTCACGGAGGGGAAGATGGTAACAGGAGCAGATATATGCTGTTCATTAGGCATACGTGCACATCTTAAATGATCTGATTAGCTTTTGCAACTATTTAAGTGTTTACAGTAGGAAAAGAGATTCATCATATTAAAACAAATTGCAAGTGCAATTTAGAGCAGATTAAAAATACCTTTATTGCCCTGCTGAATGGGAGAAGACGGGTTCAGCTAAATCAGATGAAGCTAATAAGGTGGTGATGCATAATGGATAGTTTCAGGTTACAGCAGCTGAATGGAATAGAAGAAAATGTGTATCGAGCAATGTAGTCTTGGTTTTGGTGAATAAGGTAATATGAATTAATCAGTTTTTTCTAACATGATCTACACATTCATAAAATAGCCTGGGTTGGAAGGGACCTTTAAAGGTCATGTAGTCCAACCCCCCTGCAATGAGCAGGGACATCTTCCACTAGATCAGGTTGATCAAGAGCCCTGTCCAACCTGACCTTGAATGTTGCCAGGGATGGGGCATCTACCACCTCTCTGGGCAACCTGTGCCAGTGTTTCACCACCCTCACTGTAATAAATTTCTTCTTTATATCTCGTGTATATCTACCCTCTTTCAGATTAAAAGGTTACCCTCTTTCAGTTTCTTATAGACCCCCTTTAAGTACTGAAAGGCTGCAACATTCTATCCCAATTATAAACAGTGTGTTTGAATAAAACTGTAATCCAGGTTTTTATGGGAAAGTTGCAATTATTGAGGGGGGGTTCTTTGTTAGTTAAAGGAATTCCTTGGATGTACAAGAGTTTTTCTAAACATATGAAACCCTGGTGCCCTGAAATCTGCTCTTCGCTTGAAAGCAACAGGAAATTTGACCCACTCAGAGTAGCTTTACGGTTAAATCAAAGAAGATGTTTAGTCACCTTGCAGTGGAACTCAAATTCTGGGTTAGGCATCCTGCTTGTCATGTGCAGAACACGAGAGTTATGGGCATCTAGATTGGGATTCATAGCAGCCAGCATGTCCAGTGCTGGGACATGCAAGCCTGGCTGGTAAAATAAAGATCAGTGTAGATAAGAAAGTATAAAAAAGTAACAAACTGGGAAGAGCCTCTTCGGGCCACATATTGGGAATAACTATGCTGAAACATCTTGTTTAGATAGCTAGACCTGACAAAAAATATCTTGGGATTCAGAATTTTTGGTTTTACTACTTCTGAAACAGCCATGAGATGTTGATACTGGAGGCTTCTCATAATCATCTGATAGTGCGGCATTTGCCAAAGAAACAGGAGATGGCAATCCTAAACCTTTCCCATGTACATGGGTTTGAACCACAGCTGTGGAGAGCAGTGTTGTCCACAGGATGACAGAGTGCAGCAGTTGAGGATGGGCAACAGTGCTGATCCGTACCCAGGCTGAAGATGGGAAGGGTGGAAAAGTTTGAAAGAGAAAACCTAACTATCCAGTCTAATGGGTGAGATAAGGTGGTCCAGCGCAGCGTTCCCATGTGCCCGACTAGGTTTTCGCCCTCCTTTCTTCACTGTGCCCCCCCTACCCTGCCCCAGAAGCAGTGGCTGCTGCCGTGTGCCAGCAGCAAATCTCTAGTCTCCTTCTACTTCTGCTGTGGCCCCCCCTCCATGTCCCCCCGCCGCGTCCCACCACATCACTGGCTCTGCTGGGATGGATGCAAATGTGGACGAAGGCATTTGGCTGCAGAGGCAGCCTGTACTGCTGGAAGGGCCACTCTGTCTGCGACGGGGGATAGGAGACAGGCCAGAAAATCTGTTCTGTAGGCTGGATTAAAGCCATGGGTCAGCAGTTGGACCATGCTGGGTTATGTCTCTCGGTGAAAGGAGTGAGACGTAGGGTTCCAGTCCCTGTCAGTTTGATTATTTCTGTCTTTTATCTAGCTGCTGTCCAATGTAAAAAATGCCAGGATTTCTGTTGTCTCCTGTAGTTTTGAAACCTGCCGAAGAATGCTACTGCATCTCTTGGATGGGTCGGTCTGATGCTTATCTAGGTCTTCTGGACATCTCTGAATAGCCACCTACTTACCCCGGACCCGTGTCTTCTGTGCATCTTTCAGCCTTGGACCAGTTCCCGTTTTTGGTTTTTTTTTCATGTTGCAGAAACCGAACCTGTTAGGCACGAAAGTGTGCTGTATCTCATCCAGAAAAGAAAACTGTGTAGCTGTATCGTTAGTCTGTGTAGGAAAGGTATGCATTTGCACCACCCCTGTTGGAATAGCGGGAGGTTTTCTGCCGCGGGCAGGTATGGCAACCGAGTGAGCAACAGCTGCAGTGTCCTGGAAGAAAACACAGCGTGTGCTCCTTTTTGTAGCAAATCAGCTGCTTCAGATGGCATAGAGACAACAGATTCATTTCCCCCGTGAGTCACGAAGCCTCCCTAAAGCCCCATATCTCCCAGGCTTTCAGCTGAGGTGGAGCACATTACACCGCTCCCAATACAGCCAAAACCTTAAAGGCTTAGTCAAACCTATAATTAATTAACACTTGTGTAACACTTAGAAGATATAACTCACTAGATGAGCACTAAGGCCGTTGCTAATGATTTTAAATCTGCGAAGCAACTTCCTAAAAACCTTTGAAATTGGCAATTATAATGTTCTGTCTTAGATGGAAAAGCTTTGATCACTCCAGAGCAGGAAATAAATGCATGACTTAAACTGGAGAGATACAGTGAGAGAACAGCGGAAAACTGCTAAATACGCTGGCGTGGCAGAGGGCCAGGGGAAGATTTGCTCTTGCTCCTTCCAAAACTCTATTTGAAGCCATTTCAGTATTTCTGTATTGCATAAATGACTGTGAAAGTCCTAGGAAGTCTGCGGCTGTATGTACTTATGGTCTGAAGATAAGACTTAATTGAAGAATTTTACTTTCATGGCCTCTTCACTTTTTTTTTTTTTTTTAATTTCCATGCAATTACAAGGCTACATTCTCATACAGTGCTAGAAATGAACCTAATGAAAATATTCTGACCTGTCCTGTCTTATGTTCCAACACAGATACTTTAATAAGATTTAAAAAAAACAATTGATAAGATTTAAAAAAAAAAAAGATAAAAATGTGTCTGAAAGCCTATTGTTTTCTGTGGAAGGGTAGGAATATTTTGTCAAGAAACTAACTACAGTCTAGAAGCTTGATTTTGCTGTGGTATTTTCCGAGAGCAAAGTACGTGAAGCGGTGTTCTTTGCTTGACTAGTGCTCATTGTGGGTTCAACAATGACATCCACCAAACTGTTTCCCTAACTTACTCAATTTTTCATGAGGTGATTAAAATTTAAGAGGTTCTTTGGTATCAAGCAGTGTAGTCTTTGCTTGTAAACTTTCTACACTTCCTCATATAACTTCCAGTTATTCATGGGTAGAAGAAAGAAAATAACATTTTAGGAAAATAAAAAGGTGTTATAGAAAGACTCTGTTTTTAAGGATATTTTTAAGCTGGTGTAGTGCTGTCACATGCAAATAATGTGTTACCTGTTGAAGGCATCTGCAGAAACAATTTATTTACTTTGATTAATTGCCTAATAAATTCTCCCTGATAGATGTTTGAGTAAGTGAAAAATACTCTTCAAGTGGCTTCTTGAAGGAACAAATATTATTGTAATGCTTTTATATCGTATAACAAAATAAAGTTACATCCAAGTAAAATGAGGGGAAAAAAAATCTATCTCACTACTTGTCCATAAGCTTTCCACTGAGGGATTAAATGTTAGTACTATGCCTATGGATGCAATACCAATATACTTCAGAAAGTTTACAAACATTTGAGAAATACATAACTAGTTGTGGGATATAGCCATTTAAATTACACATTATATTTATTTCATTCCGTAGACAGATTAATACTCTAACTGGGCTTTTACACATGTTGGATATTTAAACAAAAATGGGCTCTGAGGTTAAACTGACATGTGGAGATGCTGTATCATCAGGAAATTACTATCATTTATTATTTATGTATTGACGACATCTAAGTGCATTTGTCAGGGTTTCATTGCGTAAGGTACCACATGAACACAGAGCGGGAATATGACACCTGCCCTGGGGAATTAAGAAATAAAATAAAATACAAAAAGAGAAGCTGATAGGAGAGAGAAGATGGGAGGAGCTGCTAAGAAAAAATCCCCATCTATTACTCAGTATAAAAAGCAGTTGAGTTGGTGAAGCAGCAATCTGTCGTGTCTTTTCTAGCTGTTCCTGCGAGTGAGAGTTTTCAAAGAGGTGTTGAAGGGGTCTGTCTCAGTTCCTCCTCTGTATGGTAGAGGTAGTAATGCTCCACTCCAAGGCGTTTTACGTGAACAGGAGCATGTTCGCATTTCTAAAGCTCTTTCAAGAGAAAAAAAGGTTGGCTCCAAGTCTTATGTTATGGGGCAGAGTCCCACGGCGGGGGAGTTATGCAGGTAGCCTTTGCAGTCTCTGTGGGACCTGGGGTGTGTGTATGGGCAGGTCGGCGTGCAGTCGCCTGGAGCCCCTGGTGCAGCCCCTTGCGTGCCATGTAAGCCCCGGGCAACACGCAGAGGTGAGGAGAAGCATTCACCTGGAGACCTAATCTGTTCTGGTGATTCAATAGGAAACTGAAAATCATGAGACCTGGGAACGGAACCTGGCAGACAGTGACAACTCAAGCATGTCACAAAGGTGATCAGAGGACTGGAGAACCTCTCCTATGAGGACAGGCTGGGAGAGATGGGGTTGTTCAGCCTGGAGAAGAGAAGGTTCCAGCGAGACTTATAGCAGCCTTCCAGTATCTGAAGGGCATCTACAAGAAAGCTGGAGAGGGACTTTTTGCAAGGGCATGTAGTGATGGGATGTGGGGTAATGGCTTCAAACCGGAAGAGGGTAGATTTAGATTAGATATTAGGAAGAAATTTTTTGNTTTACTGTGATGGTGGTGAGACTCTGGAAGAGGTTGCACAGAGAAGCTGTGTATGCCTGCTCTCTGGAGGTATTCAAGGCCGGATGGGATGGGGCTTTGAGCAACCTGGTCTAGTGGGAGATGTCCCTGCCCATGGCAGGGGGGTTGGAACTCGATGATCTTTAAGGTCCCTTCCAACCCAAACCATTCTATGATTTTGCCTTCCTTGCCTCAGTTTGCTGTCTGGAGAGCTGAGACAATATCCCCATACTTTCTGAAGTCAGTTCAGGAACAAAAGCACTGCATAAATAGCAGGGTGCACAGATGGTACAGTGTGAGCAGTGGTGTGTGAGGAGCCAAGGTATGCTGCTTCTGATGACAAGGTAGCCCTCTCTGCATGAGCACAGCCTTCCTAAAGCTGTATGGCTTCACTTGGGTGAGACTGTGTGACCATTCACACCTGACAGCTTGGGTCAAAACAGCCGATCTGAACATATATCCTGTGGTAGATCCTCTCTGATCATAATCCTAAAAGGAAATTCTTACTCTGCGTGACCCAATGGTACCAGAAACTGTGGACTGCAACAAGGGCTGTTACCTCATGGTGCCAGCCTGAAGGTCAGCCTGGGGGAACGTGGCAAAATCTGATAGGCCTTTGCTGTGTAAAACAAAGCTCTAACATCTCCCAAAAGGGACAGTTATACTGAATGGGGATACCACTGATGCTATTTGATCTAATTCCTGTAATTTAATGTTCATATGCTGTGTATATGCTAGAAGTGTGGTAGGACAGTCATGACATCCTGAAAAGTTGGGTTTTTCTCATGTGTAGCATTCAGTACAGCTTGGGTCCACATATCATGTTTGATGGTGATAATAATAATAATGTCCTGTGTCATTCTTCTTCATGTGTCATTCTTCATCCTGTGAAGGTGGGCATGGGTGTAGGGCTGGTGGCTGGCAGCAGCTATTTGCCATCAGCTGCCATCTGAGTTCCCTGAGATCTTGCAATACAGGTTGGCTAGGTGGTCCCTGGTGCCGAAGGAATCGATGCAGCTTTCCTCTCTTATGCCCTCCGTACTGCCAGGTAGAAAGGGGCTTGAGTCACCCTTCACGCTTCGGTGTTTGCTGCCAGTTACCACACTGCGGTGCCCTGATATATTATTGTTGTCTCCGTTTCTGACTTCAGGGAGGTGCTGCTCTGTATCCCTTACTTGTAATTCAGAAGTAAATGTTGGCTTTTGAGTTGTGGCCGCACGGACAAATACTGACATGGACAAAAGCTTTAAATTGCACAAGCGAGCAGTGGATAAAACCCAACATTTCTTTTTACTCTCTCCTTAAAAAAAAACCCAACCATATGTTAAAAATGAATAAAAGGACCGTTCCAGATTTCTGTTGTCTTTCAGTAAATGATGCCTTATGAGGGGAAAAAAAGAAAAAAAGTGGTGAGTCCTACCAACAAGAGGAAAAGTGTTAATGGTAGTTTCCAGAGTCATTCCAGAGTTCATAGGAATCTCACAGGGAGATTAAGAGAGGACGAAAGCAAATGGAGGAACAGAAGAGCAAAAAAAGAAAGGGAAAAGGAGAAAGAGGAAGGAGGGAATGAAGATGGAAGGGAAGGAGGAAGGAAGGAGAAGGTTTACAAATGAGACACACTTGGCACTTGTGCAGCTTCTGTTTATCTCATGGTTTTACGTTTGGTGCTGATGCAGTCTGCAACTACTCGCCATTTGTAACTACTAGAAAAGGAGACTGGGGAAGGGAGTTAAATTACTCCTGCTGTGACTTTTACAGGCATCGCATCACCAAACCCAGAGAGAGATAAAATGAAGTGACTGAACCCCAAGCTTTCAATCTCAGTTGTTTTTAACGACTCTCTTCCACATAGTGAGGAAAATGAAGAGGGTAATGCTACCAATTTCTTCTGGTGTTTTTTTTTTTTTTTCTTTAATGCAGCCAGGTGGAGTTTATTGCAGAGCAATTTATCAGTTGTTCATCACAAGAGAGAAAAAAAATTGTTCAGAGGAAGAGATGAGGAGTCTTTATATATTTGCTTTTAACAAGAATTGTTTATATAACTTTCTTGGCATCATCACCACAGTGTTCTCTAAAGATATATAGGTGCGTAATGCTTCTAGCAGATACATGATGAACGAATTATGGAAAGACACTTGTTGACACTTGCAAGGAGAAGTGATGCAACGGAGCAGTGGTGGGTTTGGGGAGGGAAGAGACACCACCCCCCTGCCCCCTTACCCACACTTCCACACTGCCTTGGCCTCTGTCCGTGGGTGACCCACCACCCCTCCTCTCTTCTGCTCATGGGGGACCTTATGCACTCCCCTTTCCCTCCTTCTCTTCCTCAGCCCCACCTGTGGATGTGACCCAGATTTCCCTTCGGAAAATCTTGTTCTTCTAGAGTTCTTGTCTGACAGGGGAGGAGGGAGTCCTGCAAAGCAGATTCTGGGTAATTGTCACTCGCTGCCCGTGGCAAGCATCCATAGCTGAGATTATCATTTAAATTCTGTTTATACAACATGCAGTCCCAATGCAGCTAGAGTTCTGTGGATGTTCTGGCAATATTACAAATAAATCATAATAATAGTTGTTAATAAGTGAGTGCTGACAGTGATATTCAGGCCGTAATGACAATTGTAACCTAAAAAACCCCAAGGAGCTTTATTGTTTTCAAGAGAGAAATGTGTGTTCTTAGACTGAAAGGTAATTTGGTTGGAATAGTACATTTCATTTATAATGAATGCATCCAGACCTAATGCTGCTTCCTTGCAGAATATGCAAAACCAAGATTTGATGGTAAAACTCACTGCTCCAGAGCATGGCACACTGCTGCCTCTATGGACAGAATAGAGTGGTGCATTACAGATCAAACAGGGACTTCGCTCATTTTCACCAAAATGTGTAGACCTTTGGTAATAACTGTTTTTGTGAGGGAACATCTGAAGATGAGTTAAAAAAACCCTTGGACTTGAAAGGACTGTGGCTGGGAAGAGTTTTAGCGTGCAAGGGAGAACGGACAGGCTGGCGTGGCATGTAAGTTCTGTAAGTTTAAGTTCTTTTTCAAGGAGACGATATTTGGAAATAAGTTTCAGCTAAATTTCACAACTGTTTTAATTGGAGAAACCAACTCTAAATTCTTTTTGATGCTATATCTGTAACAAGTGCTATTTTAAGACTCCATCCAAGGCTCTAGAAGAAACACTTGCATGTTTCGTTCACTCTAGAAAATAAAATTGATGTTCTACTTGCAGCTCTAAAGAGAAGATCTTTGGTCTTTTGTCTCCAAGCCAGAATTCCATGATGGCTGTGATGAATATCCTAGTTGTACAGGGAAAAAAAAATCAAAAGAGAAACAAGCTGTCATTTCCTATGGGGAAAAAAAAAAATCTAACATGATATTGGCAGAAAAAAAGTCATAGTAATGCAAATCCTGATCAAAAGAAATTCTTCTACTCAGTTCTAAACTGTGTCTATAAAATTTTTGAGGTACATCTGTTAAGCATGATGATTTTCTGACATATATTATACAACAAATAAGTATGTAAGAGTAAGGTAATATTAGGGTAAGAACTAGTATCCAAGAGCTACTCTTGGATTTAAGTGACTCACATACTCAGAAAGAAATTAGAAGTTAACTGCCAGTGCGAATGACTGCATAGCAAACTAAATTTGAAGATAAGTGTTGGTTCCAAGTATACATGAGCATCTGCTTTCTTTAATATAGGAAAGTATCCAAAATACGGCCAAAAATGTGGAGTAATTCAGTGCTTGAATCATAAAATCATAGAATGGTTTAGGTTGAAAAGGACCTTAAAGATCATCTAGTTCCAACCCCCCTCCCATGGGCCAGGGACACCTCCCACTAGACCAGGTTGCTCAAAGCCCCATCCAGCCTGGCCTTGAACACCTCCAGGGATGGAGCTTCCATAACTGGGCAACCTGTTCCAGTGTCTTACTACCCTCCAAGTGAAAAATTTCTTCCTAATATCTAATCTAAACCTG
>VUYV01000033.1:5935285-6036649 GCA_008711295.1 Anarhynchus alexandrinus | reverse complement strand
AAAAAAAAAATCTAACATGATATTGGCAGAAAAAAAGTCATAGTAATGCAAATCCTGATCAAAAGAAATTCTTCTACTCAGTTCTAAACTGTGTCTATAAAATTTTTGAGGTACATCTGTTAAGCATGATGATTTTCTGACATATATTATACAACAAATAAGTATGTAAGAGTAAGGTAATATTAGGGTAAGAACTAGTATCCAAGAGCTACTCTTGGATTTAAGTGACTCACATACTCAGAAAGAAATTAGAAGTTAACTGCCAGTGCGAATGACTGCATAGCAAACTAAATTTGAAGATAAGTGTTGGTTCCAAGTATACATGAGCATCTGCTTTCTTTAATATAGGAAAGTATCCAAAATACGGCCAAAAATGTGGAGTAATTCAGTGCTTGAATCATAAAATCATAGAATGGTTTAGGTTGAAAAGGACCTTAAAGATCATCTAGTTCCAACCCCCCTCCCATGGGCCAGGGACACCTCCCACTAGACCAGGTTGCTCAAAGCCCCATCCAGCCTGGCCTTGAACACCTCCAGGGATGGAGCTTCCATAACTGGGCAACCTGTTCCAGTGTCTTACTACCCTCCAAGTGAAAAATTTCTTCCTAATATCTAATCTAAACCTGGCCTCTTCCAGTTTGAAGCCATTCCCCCTCGTCCTATCACTGCATGCCCTTGTAAAAAGTTCTTCCCCAGCTCTCCTGTAGGCCCCTTTTAGGTACCAGAAGGCCGCAATAAGGTGTCCCTGGAGCCTTGTCTTCTCCAGGCTGAACAACTCCAACTCTCTCAGCCTGTCCTGAGAACAGGACATGAGAACCACCTATTATTCAACATACACCGATGTAGCCTTCCAAGTGCTATAATGATGAAAGTAGAAATTACGAAACCAATAAAATCAACAGAACCTTTTTTCCTACAGTTATATTCTTCCAACTCCTTTCCTTCCAGTTCTAATATGGAGTTCATAAGTGACCAGATAAGTTTTAGTGAATGAACTTAATCCTAACATAAATAAAGTAGTATATTGCCAGTAGAAGAGCAGTGAGCCCATTCATTTGGCAATAAGCCAGGCATTGCTGGATAAATTAAAACGCAACCTTTACATCACTGCTCGATTTAGCAATTAGTTGCCATCAAGCTAGCAAACATGCACTAGACAGAGAAGACAGAATGTGATTTCTCCATGTTAATAGTCAAATCTCTCTTTCATTGCATGCCTTCATAGTAGGCAGAATTAATACTGATAGAATCTCCATTATTTACTGAAAAAACCCACCCAGTCATGTTAAAGTGTTTGTTTGCGCTTACCTGGCATTTAGCATAGATAAGATCTTCCTTCACCCTTAATCTAATTATGACAAAATTAATAATGACAAGCCTTGAGAAAGTAAGTGTGTGACAATTAATAAAGAAGTGGTTTAGATATGAAGGAGTTTGCTGATGACAGGGCTTAGCCTATGAATCGGCAGCACAAGAGGAGTATGCTGAGAAAAGACAACCATAAAGATAAAGGTAAATTATGAAATCCAAATGAGACCCTGGAGACTATGAAGATAATGATGGGTAAATCAAATCCGAGATGTGGGCTGAGGCACAAACGTATAGGTGAAAAGGGGAGCTTCAATTTGATACAAGAAAAAGGGAATGTTTGAGCAATGATCTGTGTGTTATATGCAGCCTCAGAGAACAATTCATCCATCATTCAGCCCACTGATGGCAGCTTGCTTTCCCTGGGGAGTTAATTTGATGGCAACAGCCTGCCCTTAGCTGTCATTTTTACCAGGGCTGAGAAGCTTCCTCCTGTCGCACTGAGCTTATTGCGCTCTCCTGACACCATGCATGCACGCAAATAGGTGTCTGCCTACTCTGGGGTAGAGGTAGCCACTAAGAGCGGGCCAGAGCAATTGATTTGGCCATTAAAAAACTCTTGGTCTGCTCCCAAGATGACCGTAGGACAAAGGATCTGACTGCAACCATCTTTCAGCCATTGCCTGTATCGATTCGTTGGTGACACATGAGCCTGGCCTGGCACATGAAGCTATGGGTGCTACCCATCGGGTTGCCCTTTGAGTGATAAGGTGTATGAAAACAGTTTAAATCGAGCAATTAAAACATCAGAAATCTGGGAAGAAGTGCACGTGGAATGATGGTTGACAGGAAGGTGAAATGGACAACTTAAAGTTAGCAAAAGCTAGTTGAAAACTTACAAGCCGTGAAATAAAGCGAAAAAGAAAAGAAAAAAATTTGGAATCAAAGGAAGGAGAGAAGGAAGAAAAGAAACTAAAAGACAGCAGAGTGAAGGTTTGGGTCCTATTCTGGTTTAGCAAAGAACTTCTTCCAGAAGACCTTTTTTTTCCCCAAAAAAGTTTTATTTTTGTTTGTACTTTAAGCTCCACGTACACACTGTAGTTTTAATTCCCTTCCTTCTGGAAAGAGAGACGAAACATTTATGTGCTGTTTATGAAAGGTGTGATGACTTCATTTTGATCTTCAGCCCAGGGAGTAAGTTTTACCAATAAAGAAATAAAAATGGTCGTTCTGCACACTGACCTCAGAAGTTAATGGGTTCAGATATTTATGAAAAAGCCACGGTCCCCTGAGAACTTCATAATGCTACACCCTCCTAATGAAAGCCGAGTTCACATTTATGTGAAACTTGGAATTTGCAGTGGAAGGCTAGACCTTTATTAGTATTTTCTTTCTGACCTCAGCTGTAGGATGCCTAGGAGGGACACGCTGCCTTGGGTCCTTGCCTCTATTGTGCTTCAGAGTACAAGAACAGGGAGAGTTAGTGCTGATCCATATATTCAAACCATTCAAGGACCAAATATCTTTCCCCTTTGGGATGAAGATTAGGACTTTTCTTTTCTTGCATCTACTTTGATACAGTTATCTATTTCTTGCGGAATTCAATGACCTGTAATACGTGCCTCATGAGAACTTCCAAAAGGCGCCGTTCACACAGATCGGAGCCGGCACACCAACAAGAGATGTGCCTTACTTCTTCTTCAAAGAGGGCACTTACTTCCATGTGTCATTCTCTAAGAGTGAAAAAAATGTTTGTTTTCTCATTTTCTTGTCTTGTTTTGTGTCGGTATACTTGTGCAGAAGCCTGTGGTTTGGAAAGAGGCAGTACTCTTCATAAATTATATATAACTTCAAATAATCAATGCTTGTAGCTTGGAAAATTTGCATTTCCCATAAATGAAACAGTATATAATTTATATGTTGCTGTTCCCAGCGAAGTTATTTCCTTTTTATGGAGAGACTTATTTTGATGGAAGTCCCTTGAAGCTGATGGCAAAACTGAAATAACAAGTTAATGATATGGAGTATCAGAGAATATTGCATGAAGTATTGAAAGCTGAATTGCAGAAAGCTGTGTGGATATATGAAATCTATTTGTTGTTAGTGGCAGGTATTTACGGACTGAAGAAAGATTTTTCCAGTTTCTTCTGCTAACCTTCATCTATTCTGGGCATGCCTTTGGACAAAGATCATTTAGAAACTCAGGATTCGTGCCTTTTTCTGATAAGTGTCAGAATGCTTGATTTCTTCCCAGATTCATTTTGAGAGCAAAATTTAAGGTACAGCCTCAAGATTAGCTTTGAAGTCCCAGAAGGAGGTCACTACATATATGCACGCATGATCACTGATGTCAAATTAAGGATTTTTACACACTAGAATTCTCTCACACACAGAATAAATGATTGAATCACGTACTTGGAATAACCAATGCCTCATACTAAATTCTCTTTTTTCTTTTACTAAGGAATGTATTTTATTGTTTGGAAATAATTGTTAAACCTTCTATGTGGAGGAGCAGATAATTTAAAGTATAAGGGGTACTTTGCTTTAAAGGAGAACAGGGTAAGGGAAAAGTTTCTTTCAGTACATTTGTGGAAGTTCTGTTCCAAGCTATTTGAATTGACGGCATTTTAGATAACGGTACGAGATTTTTGTACTCTCAGATCACACCTGAATTTAATAGTCTCAGCAAAATCAGTGGCGAGATTTCCTGTTCCTTTAATGGAGCTCCAGTTTCGTGCGTAAGGGAGACAAGAATGAGCTTTGTAATTAGAATTGTTACATGATAGTCTGACTTAAAAATAATTCACAGCTTGTCAGAGAAACTAGCAATTAACTCTGAACTCTGCAAAATTTCCATCCTTAAATATAAAAGAGAAATCTGTTCAATTTGTAGTTATCTTGGTGGGCTGTAAAAATAGGCTCCAGACAAAGAAAAAAATAGAATTGCTTTCCTTAAAACCCATGAATTTTGTTAGATGGAAAGGGCTTTACTATGAAAATGTTGGTCAACTTAAAACCTCAGTGTGATTCAGTTAGGAAAAAAACAAATATATATTTTAGTTGGAAGTTCCTCCAACACGTACACAAGAGGGTGACGGGAAGGGTTTTGCAGGAGCAGAAGCTGCTGAGAAAGGTTTGGAAGCCGGCAGAGGGAGGGTTTTGTGGAGGGAAGAGACAATGTCAGTTAGCCCTGAGTGAGCTTGAGAGGGGTGGAAGACTAAAAATTAGATGTCAGTAAGATCAGAAATAGAAGCTGAAGCATTTGGGACAGGCTGTGCATCCCTCGGTGCCTTTGGTGTAAGAGACTATTCGAGACACTGATCTTTCTTCGTACTGTAACGTACCCTTCACCAAAAAGTTCGCTGATCCAGGTTCTTCAGAAAGATCTCATTTTCTACTCAAGAGGCATTTTCTAGCAGCAAGTGTGCTGCTGCTTTTCAGGAAAACGTTTTAAAAAGAATTCGTGTCATTTAGTTGCACAATATCCAGTAGGAGCATTTGAACTTGGAAGACTGGAATCTCCCAAGTTCTTTTTTATAACTCATGCCTAATAATGATATCTAAGCATAGTTGCAATAAATCCAGTGTCTGGGAGACCCTGTCCTGGCCTCTCCTCATTCAAAGTCCATGAATGCAAAATTACAGTGACGTCTTACAGACCAAAACTGATTTCAGTGAAATTTTTTAAACAAAATTTATAAGAATGGGCCTGAGGGGAGCAGAAGTACCCTCTGCATGTTTGCAAGAGTCTGGTTGTGGCAAAAATGCCTGTTGTTTTTAAAAAGGACAGCAAAGCCAACCTGCACTAAGGACACCTTATTGGTTCATTGAAGTTATTATATCTTCATTTGGTTTTATGCGTGACAGATGCACTGCTGCAGAGTAATATTTTTGACATAAAGCTCACTAGTATGGCATAGCAAAGTAGCGTTTTTGTTGTATGTGGGATATTTCCAAACTGTTTTGATTTTGCAGCAAATTAGCTTAACGTAATTGGATAGCGATTATTTATTTTAAAAGTCCATTTTAAACAGTTACCTAAAATATTTTTTCCTTACTGGTTAACTTGTGCAGTTTTTAACTGTAAACTTTACTTTAGGAGACAGAAGTATGTATTGTTTGAGAGTTTCATCCCAATATTCATGCCAGTGAAAGCTCGGCTGCCTGTTTTCTCTGCAGACTTATGTAAATTTCTAGGGACCTTGTGTGAATGGAAGGAGTCTGAATTTGTGTCCATGGTAATCTGTTCAATGTGTAGAGGAAGTTACAATGGCGTTAACCCATGAAAAGGATCAGTTGTTTTCATGGAAAGCAGTCAAGACATGCTTTGAATTCAGATAGTCAACTTCATCAGAGCTGGACATCGTTTTTTAAGGGTTTCTCTTTGAAAGAGCTTAATACTGGTCACCTGCTACAGTCAAAATACATCATTTATCTGTAAAGGGGCATAAAAATTTAACAGTTAACTGAAGAATGGATACATCCCCGAAATAAAGAAAATAAAAAAATTCCTGCAGTTATTTACAACCTCTACTTGGGCAACTAGAAGCATGAAAATGCCATAGTTATCGTGGCTCATTACCTGCCTTCTGCCACTGGGAGCTGAGTGAATTCGTGCAGTGCTTCCTTAGGACTGGAAATTCAGCAGCACCAGTCCTCACCGCCTTCCCGGCCGACACACCTGAGAGGCAAGATGGGCAAACATGGTGATTTGGAGTCTTACATCAGCCTTCGTAGGTCATAACAAGAATTCGGGTCCAGTCCCCCACCTCATGTTGCATTTCCTCAGACATAAATGGTTCTGCTGGTACAGCTGCTGATAAGAAGAAAGTGATTGAGACTATATTGCACTTTAACTTTACCAGAAGAAATCATACGTAGCAGCCTCATTTGGGTTTTTCTCCTGCATTTAAATTAAATTACAGTACAAGGAAGAGTAGCATTAGGCAACCCGTGTTTATTTGGCTCTTCAGCAGAGATTTAATTTGCAAGATTAAATAATACCTGTCTCAGCTTCATCTGTTTCAGCTAGTGAAAGTAAAAGATCCTTCTGCTTCGTATCTTAATTAATTTGCTACAGGATATTTCCACAGTTTAATGGTAGACTTGTGTTAGGGATGGCTTGCTTTTGATGAGGAGGAGGGTGACAAGGTTAAAAATAATAAATACAATTAATGTAAGAAAATAAAAAGTTCAGTGTCTGTAATTCCTGTAAGGTTTTTTTAGAGTATTGGTCTAGTGCTACTTGAACGTTTTATACCAATGTTAGCTTAATGAATTTGCTGTATTGCCGTGTGAAGCTGCATTTGTAGAGCTTTGTAACTACATTTCCCGACCTTCGTTGAAAATGGCATTAGCCAACAGCTTTCCAGTGGGAAGATGCAGGTCTTTCAATGCAGAGTTCTGAATTAATGCAGCAAGAACAGCTGGTACTTGCCCCTAATCCAATTTAAGAGCTGTAAATTCCCGGAATTATTTTCATAAGAGCTACTGTGCCCTCTGTGTGTTCACCAGTGGAGATGTTTGGACATTAAAACTGTAATGGGAAACACAGTAACTGCTCCAGGCATAAGGGAAAAGGCTGTTGATGGATGATCACAGTGTAAGCAACATCATCTCATCAAGACAGAGGAAGAACAGTTAGGTAAGTGCTGTCATGGCTGGCATTTTTACTGGACATTTAAATTGTCTTTCTCCATGGGAGGAGACAATAGCAGCAAGGGTTTTCTTACAAGTTGCAACAAAAAAGTAAGAGAATGGACAGGAGTCTACTGTTTAGGAGTATCTCTTGCCTTTACAGGAGGCATATGAATCAATGGCCAGATCAGGCTTTTCTTCTGGTTCTCCAAGTCAAACACAATTAGATAAAGCAGAATGTCTGGCAACTGTCCAGAAGAAAAAGCAATATTAATAATAGCAGTAGTCACTTCAATAAGCCTTTGCAGAGGAATTGGGTTTTGAGGATGAGCTATACACTGCAGAATCACAGAATTGTGCCACTTGAAAATACCATTGCCCATGAATTTACAGAAGGTCTACTCTGTAGCATTGGTTAGGCCAAAATCTGCTCTATCTGGTTCTCTTATAAGGGGAGTGAAAGTCAGTACTGTCTAAAGACTGCATTTGCTCTTTGAACATGGTGGATATTACAACACAAGAACAAGAATCACATAGTTCCCAGTTCTGTAAGAAAGCTGGAACTGATGGATCTGAGATTTTTCTGTTTATTAGGTATATCAGTTTGCAGTCATGTTCTGCTGTCCCTGACGAAATTTCAAACTGCTAAGGGAGACGTTGCTAAAAAGCATCTAGGGACACATTCCCTTGAATCTAAGCAAGGGAAGAGTCAGTTACATCACTTGCTCCAGCTAACTTCTCGAAGTTAACTTTGTTGCTTGCCTGGATGCCAGTAGAGTGCCTGTGACAGAACAATAAATTATGTTTTAAGTTTTAATAGTAGCTGCATTTCCTGTAGGACAAGTAATACCACTGTTTCAAATGCCGTGGATCATTCATGTGTAGTATGCAAGTAGCAGGAAGAGCCATGTTGGGTCATACCCGAATTCAGTATTGTCTGACGGAGGCCAGTGCAGGTGCTTCAGAAGAACAGGCATGAAATCCCACAGCAGGTAGAAGTGAGATACTTCCCCAGTCTTTTCTTGCACATCTCATCTGTGCCAGGTGCCTTTCTAAATGTATAGCGATGACTCCAAATATTCTTGATATCTTTGTAGCTATTTCAATCTTCGTTTAGCCGTTAGCCTCAGTGGTTTCCTGCAGTGATAATTGCCTAGATGTGAAAAAAAAAAAAAAGTGTATCCTTTCACTGGTTTTCTTACTTTCAGCCTTCTCATTAATGCCCCCGGGTGTTCTTGTTCTTCTAGAGAGAGGGAGAACAAAAGTTCCCAGTCTTCATCTCGGCAACATTCATTATTCTTTATATTTGTTTTATTCCCAAAATAAGCATTCTTAACCTTTTCCATCTCCCTTTGTTTGGAACTTTTCCATGGTCACTTTCATCAGTGTTCCCTCTCACCCATATCATTGTGCTTAATTGTTTTTGAGAAGGCAAAACCAGCACAGAATGCATTTTTTCCAGATGAAGCCACGCTGATGGGGGCAATTATGTGTTAAGGGGCAATAATGTTCTTCCTTCATCATTTCTGACATATTTCCAAATTTCTGCTTGGATTCCAGCTACACACTGAATGAAGGACTTGATTTAGCTGTCCAGGGATGCCCTGGTCTCTTCTTTCAGCGGATACAATTAATTGAAAACCCAACAAAGTAAAAGTAGTTTAGTTTTTCTCAATACCCTTTTTTTCCCGATTATTTTTGCTGCTACATCCTTCAAAGCTGAACATCATTTGGTGCTGTTACATATTTACCTTGCTTGTTATAGCTCTCTGAACTTCCTTGTACCTATGGTTCTACCCCAAGCTAAATAACTGAAACATCGACGCAGTGCAACATTTTGGCATATCCTTTTGAGTCTTTTAATTTAACCAACTGTTTCCATTTCTGGAAAATTGGTAGACATTTTGAAAACTTCTAAAAAGTGGCATTGCTGTCAAAACTAGAAATATTTTTATTTTGAGTATCTTTGAAAAAACTCGTACATTTTAGTTGATAGAGGTTGGTATCAGTGTACTAATTTGACACTCATGCTGTCCCTTGAATGTCAATTCAAATTATATTGCAGTCATCACTCTTTAGTGGCTCATCTGCTGTCGTCATGTGACCTGTCTGCTGTGCATGTTATATGTGTTTCTCAAGAAAGGCCTCTGCTCATTTGTGTTCAAGAGCTACTTTTCAGATTTGCACCTCCATTGTTCCTCTTAAGCTTTGTCCTGTTGGGCTATTTGGCCATTTTACATATGGTCATTGAAATCTTACTGGTTTGTTGCATTGTGCTGGCTGTTTCGTCCTGCTACCCCTTAGGAATCCAAATTGCTTTTCTTTGCTAGACTTTGCTAGATGTAGAAAAGCAGTATTATTATATATATATATTTATATATAAATAATTTGGGCTCAGAGTCTGTTCTGGTGTAGAGTCAGCTGTATGTTCCTCTCCTCTCAGCAGTTTTATTTTCCCCAAGATGTCCTCCAGGGCCCAGAAGTTTAAACCCTCCTTGCTCACTCACAGAAGTGAGTTTTAGCACTCTGTTCATTTGGTCTGTTTGGGCCTGCACCCTTAATTGGAAGCATTTATAAGAAAACAGGCAGTGAGAGAGCCTCTTCTAAGTCTATATGTAAACTTCCAGGCCATCCGCTATTCGTAACTCGGCGTTGCTCGGCGTGATGTGTAAGGCAGGCTTCCTCCCTAGCACAATGGCCGAAGTGTCTAAATGGCTCTAGGACAAAGTGTCCTAATTATGTGCCCAAAGAGTATTTACAGGAGACACTCTGAATCCAGCCTATTGAAGTTTTTCCCCATACCGTAAAACCCTTATATAAATATTCATAAGAGGGGGGGAGACAGGCAGACACACTTCACAGGCTGCTAATTAATGCCTTTACCCAGGGTTTTAGTACTCTATACCTAGACCAAGGGCAGGTGTCTGTATATCAAGGGCTTTAAGGATTTTGAGAGCCTGCAATGGCAGTTCAGTGTTAAAATCCCCTTCTGGAACTATTCTTCATCACTTAAGAGCCCAAACCCCTTAGTTCTGCAGGGAGTTGAGCTCCAAACGAGCAAAGAGTTGAGGCAGGTGAATTCCCAACATGGGAATGACTTTATCCATCCTGGTTTAAGTTCACAAGTTGCTTTAGGTGCGTTGAAACCTACTTACAAGATTTAAGTGTGCTCAAACCATTAACTCACTATACATTTTTAGATAATGTTTTCCCCTGATTCCGGTTGCCATTAATTGACAGAGCAATTCATTACTTTATTAATTGGCAATACAAATCATTTAATCTGGGTAGATGAGTCATTGCAATTAACTGAAAACAAATTAATTAGTTAGGTACATTGTATTTAATTTCTTCATGTTACCGTGTTTAGTTTGTCGTAAAAATTTGCGTATGAATCATAATGACATTTTCAGGCTTCCTGATTTTTGTTTCGAAGATTTAATTTCTTACTGTTAGAAAGTCACAGTCAATTTGCAGTTGGTTATTGAGTGTTGACAGCTGACTGCCACAATATATGAACTTTCAGTTGTGTTGAACTAATGTGAACCTAGGAGGACTGCTGCAATGAGATTCTCAGTTCAAACCGTGTCATACACTCAGTGTAGGATTGCAAGTAACAAGAGGTCAGAACCTCCATTTTGTGGTTCAGTGCACAAATTAAGGCTTTTCATGGAGTGCCGCCACCACCTGAGACCCGGGAAAAGGCTTTTTACCGCCGTAGTGAAAGGTTGGATTATATGGGGAAATGGTTATTGCAGTAAGGTGAAATTTCACGTTTACAATGATTGATTAAACCATGTATCTGTCATCTTACGGGGCTATTATTTCCACATTTTGGGTCAAATCTTGTTCAGCTAGGTTTATGTCTGCTGACAGAATTCAACAGGGATCAGAACTGAAAGAATATGAACTAACAAAACAATGTTGTGGGTTTGGGTTTTTTTTCTGAAATCACAAAGCTGTATTCTGTCTCCTATTAGTGTTATGTAAAATGTGCATAAATTAGACATTAGGAGGCCGGGGAGGGGCGAGGGATGTGTGCCTGTATGGTGGGTTTGTGTTCTGTCTGCATTCACATGGACCTTATGTAGCTTCCCAGGTGGATTTACCTCCCCCCTCCAAGATGAAGAGAATATTGATTAAATACAAATGAGCAAGATTCATGACTATAGATCATGCAAAACATGTGAGCAAAACATCTGAGTCTCCATTTTCAAATATTATTAGTATCTGAATTCCAAAATAGTCTGTGAAGTTCCAGTTTTGTGGGTGATGTAGGACAGGACTAGGATGGGGCTCTGGTTTCCTTCATGATACTCTCTTGGACATACATAAAACATGAGACAGAATTTGACCTCAAAATTTTATCAAATGGTAGATACGGTATAGATAACAAGGCACTGAAGAGAATAAAAAATGAAGTCAAGAAAGGAAATGGGAAGAAAATAGATCATAAATTGGCATGACCTTATTTTATTTGATATCACCTATATTTTTAATCTGATGGAGAAAAAAACCTAAGTGTTAATATTGCTGTGGTTAGCTACAGTACACTGTCACCTCCAGGGGCAATCCATGCACCTTTTTGTTTTCAGCAGTCTGTGAAAGTAAAAATATCGTTCTATAAAATAATATAGCACATTTGTGTATGTTTGATGAAGCAGAGGACCAGACCCTGAGCATTTGCTTTTCAAAACAAGAGTAAAACGTGCTGGCTAGCAAGAGCGAGTACTAAGCGCCTGGTTTGTATGAAAATACAGCCGTGGTGTGGTGCCCCGCTTACATGGCACAGGAGTTGGCCATCCCAGACCATCCACTTCCCTGTGGAGGTACCGTTCTTCCATAAATCCTCTAAAACCCAGGATTAAATCTGGATTCCTTAAGGAACTTCAAGATATCCCCCCTTTTTTTTTTTTGGTACTCGTTTATTTTCATATGACTTCGTTTCCCAAAGAAATCATAGGGAACTAAAATGATGTCGTTTGATCTCTTCATACTGAATTACAAATTTTTGAAATCAGCTTCAGGATTGCTGGAGCAAAATGATGAGTTATCCCACCAAAAGCAGAGGCCTCACTAATTAAACATGGGCCTGTGCATCCTTGGTATCTGTAAGGTCTGGATGAGGGTTTTAGGAACCCCAGCCCCATCCAACAGCACCAGTCCCCCAACAAACAGCCAGCCCCTTCCCACTACCACCACCTCTGAGCAAAGCTCAAAGATCTGGGAAAAACTCTGATTGAGTGCACCAGATTACTGTTTTTTTTTCTGGATCTATGTGGCATGTACCTCTTTTTTCCAATCATTTATTTTCTTAGATTGTGCCATAAGGGTTAAATTCCATATACAACCCAAATATATTAGGGTGAGATCTTTGTTAGTATTAAACTGTACTTAGAGCCAACAGTTATAGTTTGGCCTATTCAACAGTCGGTGTTCCAAAGGCTTTTGTAATTTTAAACAGTCCCGAAAATACTGAAAAAGAGTTCCTTGACTTCACAGGTGCCCCAGTTCTTAACCTGAAAGTCTCCCAAATGCTTAAAATGTTTCTTTAGCATTTGCTGAGAATTTCTCAGTCTGGATAGTGTGGAGCACCCCTGAGCCTATTTCATATCTGAAATATCTGAAATATGCTTCTAATTAAAAAAAAAAGAAAAATCAGTCCTCTTTCAGGCACCCTTTCAAAATTAAACTTTGTCAGAACATGCTAAACCCCGCATTTGTACTCTTAAGCTGCATGTAAGGTATTACTGACTCTAATTCTCCTTTTCACTACATCCTTCTGGCTTGAAAACTCCATGGGCATCAGGAGACAGGTTCCCTTCCTTCCTCTGCCTGGGGAGATGTGAATCTACGTGGCGGTTGCTCCTCAAGAGCACCCAGAAGGCAGATGCGGGCTATCTGCAGGAAGAGGAGAGAGGGTACTGCCCTGTGCTTCTGCTGAAGGCAACCTGAGTGGGAGGGGAGAAAACACAAGTGCCCATGTGAATCTTTAGTCCCACGGTCAGAGAAGCTGTAGGGAAGGAGGGAGGATAGATTTGGGTTCCTCACCTCAGTGTATTTTGAAATAAAGCATCATAAATGAATTTAAAAGTGATTGCGGTTATTCTGATTATTTTATCTGTGATCGCCCTTACGCCACTGTATTAATAATTCTGCTGTATTCTAAAAAAAAACATTCTAAAAGGCAAATTATTTAAAAAAACCCAAACAAACCCCAAACCCATCCTTTAAGTGTCTTTGTTTCGCCTTTGGTCTGTGTTTTTATCGTGCCAGTGTTTGTCATGTGTTTCTCTGTGGTCTGCAGCAATCATGAGGCACTTCGTTTTCTTTTCCAAATGATATGTTTATGTAATCAGTTGCAAGAAGGAAATGGCTAAAGGAGAAGAGTAAACATGAGACTTGTAACATGATACAATCCTAAGAAATCGCAATATGTATGTATATATATATACATACCCCCCTTTTTGACAAATCCTTATAGATATACATATATCTGACATACCCATGCATATATATAATATAATTGTTAGGATTTGTCAAAAAAATGTCAGGTTCTTCATTTGTTTACAAGTTTTTCGTTGTGTTGTTTGCATTATTTTCATATATTTTTTTATCAAATAGAGATACATATTTTCATAGATGTGCATTTGATATCAGGTGTCCATGAAAAGCTTTGGAACTTTTCAGTCTTGATGTTGTGAGTGTAGAGCTTCCTCAAGGGAGTAGAATGTTTTTGGTATGGTTTTATAAAGACATGTGGCATAATCCCTGGAGTTATATGAACACTTATACAAAAATCATCCAGGGCAACCTCTCTCTTCTCCTTTGTTGTTGAAAAAAGAATTTCACCAGGACGTATCAAGTGATACTTCCCTGAAGCAAAAGAAGATATTGCTGTCTAAAGAGCCACCTTTCAGAAAACTTACTGGAACATGACCGGAGGGTTAATGGTTGAGTAGAATTTGCAATTTCAACATCAAATAAATGGGAAAGGAAAATATTTAATAATTAAAGACTTCCTCCTTTTAGAGAACATATTTCTCTCAATATCCTCCCCCCCACCAACACCTTCATAGGGTTCAGTCTAAGGCTGTTCATTAGGGTCCACAAGATGACTTTAACTATTGAAATAGTTCGCAAAAGAGAAGGTTTCTAACAGCTTGGCTTCTCAGCCCCTACTGTGCTAAAAAACATTTATTTCAGTAAATGTTCCTTTGAGATGAGTTGCATAAGGTCTACTCTCAAAAGTTTTAGATAGATATTACAAAAGCTGTAGAGATCTGTAGATGTTAATATTAACAGGCAGAGAGGCATTGGAGAAACATAGTAAAGATTTTTAAAAACCTTTCTTTTGTAGAAAATGTGGACTCTCAGATTTTTGGGTATAGGAGTTAAATTTGCTTTGTTTTTCACTGCGCTTCTGAAATGTCTATTGCAATGTTTCGTATTTGTTGGAAAGGAGTTCGAAAATGTTTTTACACTTAGGTGCTAAATATAAGAGGTAAAGCACATATTCTTCATTCCTAATCATATTTATTACAGTTCTTGGCACGCAATTTTGCTAGAAATCAGAATCATAAGTGTTTGTCTGTGGAATACCTAGAATGTTGAAGAGGATCATGAAAATAAAATAAAGTTACCGTTACTATTTATGTTTAAACAAAGTCCAGTTCTGTTCAACTCTTATCTCTTTTCTACTTCTCTGGTACTGGTAACAGAGAAGTAAATTCATTTTGAAACCAAATGCCTATAGTTTCACTAACTTGATTGAACTTTTGTTTGTTTGTGTCTGGTCTGGATTTACATTTTCTTTATCATTTTCTTTATATGATTCCATGAATTTACATAGAATCATAGAGTCACAGAATACCAGGCTGGAAGGGACTTCAAGGATCATTTGGTCCAACTTTTAACAACCAACATGTGTTGCGTTAGAAGACTGTCTGGGTGTGAGGAAAGGAATCTGGGTAGCAGCAGAGTTATATAAAAGTGTGTCCTAGGAATCACTGCTTGATACTTGCTTTTTTTGAATAGTAGTTCCAATTTCTATTGTAAACACCAATTTCCCTCACTTCATATGTGGGACAATAGTGTAACACCTTTGGGGAGACTACAGTCCTGTTAAGTCCCTTCTGGTGTTGGCTTTGGACACCTTTTTAGGTGCTTCAGCATCAAGCCAGCCATCTAGCTCTTCTGGGTTACCTATTTCTGTAGGTTCTTAAGTTATTGAGATATCCTTGTGTTTAGCCCAAGAGCTTCTCAGGTGCTTAATTTCGCTCACCTGTACGTGTTCAGAAATACCCATTCTGGAATGATAAGCACCACTCTCCCACCTAGAACCTGTACTGTCAGCTTGATTTCAGTGAGCAGACATTTAAATGCTACATTGATTACCAGAGAAGCCTTAAAACTACTATAGCTGATGCTTCAGCTAACTGTTAATGGCTGAGTAGGTCTATCAGACCATTTTGCTCCATCTTCAGATGATGTCTTGGTGCACAAGGTCACAAATGGAAGGAGACATCTGACGTTTCCTACTACTTTGCCTGTAGTCAGAGTGAAGGTGGGAGCAGGTAACTTAAGCAGATTGGATCCCACCCTGTGCTATCCTGAGACAGCCCCACTCTCCACTGGCTGCTTAGCAATTTCAGAGGCTCTGTAAGCCACAGGCATGTAAAATTCCAATGGGGTAGAACGTAAATTGGTCAAACTGGAGTCCTTGTTGCTTTTGCATATACAAATGCACTGGAAAATTGTGATTAGCTGATACCATAGGGATTATCCTTTTAATTCATGGCACTATTCACTGTAAAGTGGTGACAGGTTAAGTAAGCAGAATGGCTATTAATACTCTGGTGCTTAATGGTAACTGCTTTTAAATGAAACCAATCAATCTTTTTCTTCTTTTTTTTTTTTAGATTTAAACACAATTTGTGTCAGTAAATACACACAGCGATTTTCAAATTGTAAGAGATGTTTTGTTTTGGCTTTATATTTAGTGCAGGGAAAGTCTCACTTTTTCAATCTGTATTGGAATGAGCAGCCTACACACCAGCATAACGAAGGGAACTGACTCTCTTTATAGATACCCGAACACGTACTGATGCCTAAAATACGCCTACATAGAAGGAACTGTGGGTAAAAAAAGATTTTTAAATTTCTTTAAGGCTGTAAGAATTCTCAGAGCCATCTTGACAAAAGATTTAGACACTTCCACTTTCAGGGAGAAAGGATATATGAAATTGTAGAGGTGAGCCATTAAAGCATTTTGGTGGTTTTAAGGATTTTACAGATGCCATTACAAAATTAAACAAATCCATAAGAGAGAGACCTTACTCAGGTAAATGTAGATAATTTTCTCAAAGGGATTTATAGATAGCTCCTGTCAGTTAGAACTTCAAGACTGTTAGCAGATTGTGCTCTGAATCTTTTCATTTCCTCCGTCAGTATAAATCAAGAATTATTTCAGTTGAGGCAATGAAGCTACACCTTCATGAGATGGATGAAAGGTATTAGAAGTGGGTCCTGTGACCTTCCTGTCAATGGAAGGAGATAAATAAGGAAATGACAATTGAAGAACCTCTCTATTTATCATCAGATGTGATTTTTCACAGTTTTTAGCTGTGTTTAAGGTTCTGTGTTTATTTTTGGAAGTAGAATCTACATTACAAGAGTCTTTCTGATCTGTTTAATTGTATTCTTTTTAAACGTGAAAAGCATTGAGCATCTATTTTGCTAATCACGTGTAGCTTCTTTTTAAAAAAAATATTATTATGCCGGTTTTGCAGTTGACTTCTTTGCAGTAACTTTGTCCTGTGTCCCACTAGCCACCCGCAGTTTTTCTTTCAGCTACCCTGTATAACCATTGTTCTTACTGTACCATTTCGGTTTTTTCCACAAGCCCTAATTCTTCTCCAGTGAAGAGATTTGTGTCTTAGTCTAAAAATATGACTTTCAGAATGTTTACAGTGTATAAAAGTGCTGATGAAGAGTAGAGATAGTAGATCAAGTAGGGCATAAAGATTGAGCTACCTCACTCTACTTGGGTGAGCATCATCCAAGACATTCACTTTTAGGCACAAATTGGTGCATCTCGGTAGCCTTCGGTGGAGTTGGGTCAGTTTGTGTGGTGGAAAATCTGAACCTGGGTAAATAGTCTTTTGTTGTTCTAAACAGTTTGTTGAGTGTCTGGGCAAGTACAACATGTATTCGAATAAAAATTTTAAAACCACTTTGCTAGTTCAAACCACTTGTCTGGTAACCTGTCTCTGACAATAACCAGTAGCAAGTGCCTTGGCAAGTGCATTAGAAGAGGCAAATATGCAATGAGAATTTCCCAGTATAATCTTCCCAATTTCATCGGCAGACTTAGTGAGCCAAAAGCGGTGTCACTGTGTTTAAGAGGTGTTTGTGGATTTCTCCTTCACAGATTTTTCAAATCTTTTCCAAACCTGTCTAAGCTTCTGGTTTTCACAGCTTCCAGTTTCTGCAGTGTCGTTGTACGTAGCAGAGACCTCATGAGACACAATTTGTTTAAAATGAGAACTTTTGTATTTCTCAAAGAGGAAATCATCACACATTTTCAGTGATTGCTCACATCCTTGCTGGCATCCCAAGAGTTCCTCCTGTGCTCTTCCTTGGCCTAAGAACCACAGGTCGAGTTCCACCCATGTAAATTGAAATTCCCATCAGTTTTAATACCAGCACAGCCTTTATCTCCATGACTGTAATACATTGCCATTGTCCACTTATACTAGATGAAAGCTTATGACTTTAGTCTATCCTCTTTGCTCCCAAATTAGATTTTGGAACAGGAGGAAAATGTTGAGCGAGACGTGACTTACCAGGACCAAACTGTGTTGGCAATCTGAACGCGTAGTTGAGGGTGCCAACCTCTGCTGTACGCACAGACCATCAGTGCTCCGTTTGTAGAAAGTCTCACAAACGCAGACGTTACCTAAATGTGTCCCAATTCCCATAAATAAATCATTCTGATTTCAGAATCTCATAAATGCTGGTTCCGCTGGAGTTGCAGCTCACAAGTTCAGGCTGAGTGGAGGTAAAACCATAAGGGGGTTGTCCTTTTGTCCTCTTGACTCTAGCAGCTGTTATCTCTTGACACTGCTGTGGCAAAAAAAAAGGACAGGCGTAAAGGGACAGTAAAATTACAGCAGCCAGATTAAGTCTGAGCCTGTGTCCTGCACAGCACAGCGGTGTGTTGAGTGCAGCATCCCCAAACATACTTTGTGTCTCAGGCTCTGTCCTCAGAATACCCTTTTTATCAAGGCGTAGGAGAGGGGTCTCTGGTGGATGCTTGGGGATGGTTGCCTTAGCATCTCTCAGAGGATTTTCCCTGACAGAACTCAGAGGTTTAAGGTCTCATTTCCGCTTCTCTGACTCATTAGCCTGGCACAGGGTGCCAAATCAAGAGGGCCTCTCTCAAAGGCATTTCTTTCTTTTAATCTTTAAAGCTATTATTTTTTACCTTTAAATGTGAATAAATACACATTGGAGATCTGAATGTTTCATTCACAGCGGTAAACCAAAACCAACTCAACCGAGGCCAGTAAGTGCCAAAGGAATATCAGACTCATGTCAGGAGGAAGAAAACCTGGTTATTTACACTTTTTAAACAGGAAAAAATACCTACAAGATCTTATTCCTCCCAGCACTGTGCTTTAACCAGAAACCCATCTTCTCTGTTTGCCCCAATGGCTGAACATGAGAGAAGGTCAGCCATAAATCAGTGGGTCCCACTGCCCCTCCTGAGCAGAGGGGGGAGCATTTGCCACCATTATTCCCAACTTCACGGGTCTCAGGCACTGGGCTGTGCACTGTTTGGCCAGAATATAAAAAGAGTCTCACAGCCTCAGACAGAAAATTTTGGCTTTGAAGGAGGGTAGAAAAAGGGAACAAAAAGCATTTAATGGTATCTTGCATGTCTCCTTGACAGGCATAGAAAGATAACCATAAAACTGTTTAAAACATGATCCCGCAGCTGAGCTGCCTTGTTCCATGAATAAACCAACAATCTGTGGAAGCATGTTCAACAGCTTCCTGGAAGCAGAAGAGAACATTAAGGATTTTTTGCTTCATAAAGCAGCACCTCAACCAGTAAAATGCAAACTATTTTGGGCACTGGCTGGAGATGTCACTCAGTGTCACTGGAGTCATGCTGGCTGTCAAGCTGATCAAGCCCAAGTATCGGTGTCGTAGATTTACATATAAAACCACAAATTTGACATTGGGTTTGCCTTCTCTTTTGTAAAGATGTTCTCATTATTACTGTATTCATTTAAATTAAATGTAAGGAATGTAAATGGAGTATTTAAACAGAAGTACCTGCTGTCATATACCATGAGCAAAAGGGATGTCAATTTATTAGCTCAATAAATAAAAGTTAAAATAAAATCATTTCCTTCCAGCTGGTCTCTACACTGTCAGCTGGTCAACACTGACAGTTTACACGGCAGCGCTTTATGGGATGCGTGGTTGAGTTTTGCCAGGGCAGTTTACACAAGTCACTCGAGGGAAGAATTGCTGCACTCAGTTGTCCTCATACGCTCACACACAGCTTTTCTCTGACACCCGTGCTAGCTATGATTCCTCAGGGGCTTCCTTCCGCAGATGAAATTTGCTTTCCTTCCCCAGTTTTGCCACATATTTGCCACCAAAACCACGGAGAATCCCTGCAGATGGGAGAAGGCGCGCGGCTGTGAGTGTGCTGTGAAGGGGCCGTGGGAGCACAATAGGTGAATAGCAGAGGGAAAGAAGGTGTATGAACTCCAAACGCCTCCTGGCATTTATAAAGACTTTCCGTAAGATTTACTGGGTCTATAAGTGTGTAATGCACCAAAAAAAGTGAACCTTGCCCCTTTTTTTCTTGTTCATTGAAGCTATCACTCCTTGTCCATCAGACCTCCATGTGGAATTTAAAAAGTGGTGGGACGCTCTCACGCCCAAAGCCTGCTTAGTTAGCATATGAATGCTGAACTAATTGTTTGAAGTAACAATTACGAGGACAATGGATAAAGGAGGAAACTGGAGACAGCAACTAACACCTGTGAATCAGAACTTAAACAGCTTTCTTTTACATAATTAATTAAAGAAGCAGGCACAATGGACATTGACTTGAAAATGCGGTCCAAAGACAATGCTGGTGCATGTCAATCCCTTTTCAGGGCCATTACTTACATGTAAGGTTTGATCTTTTTGTAAAAGTCTTAGTCATGAGTGAGTGTTGCAAAGTGTTGCAAGAGGGTTGTGGGGTTTTTTTGTGAGGAGGGAAAAAGGGAAGAGAAAAGCATTTTAGAGTAATTGCAATTTCATGGAGGAGGCAGAAGTCCTGATGAAGTTATTAAAACATATGGACTTCGGATAGGTAGCAGAAAGTCATTGTAAAGCACAGAACGTTTCTAACCTTGCAAATAGTAATTATGATTTAACATCCCATAACCAGCACTACATACTTTTCTGCATTAAAGAAAAAGAAATGGATGCTATGAAACTGTTTCATTAAATTCTATTTATTGCAGAATGTAAGCAGAATTCTGTGGCAATTTCTCAAGGAAGCAATCCATATGCATGCTCAACGTGCTCATATGCAATTATTTCTTAAATAGGTTATATTGTGGTTCTCTGGAACAGTATTTAATGAAGCTAGTTAACATTATGCCTCTCGAAATGACAGACTCAAAAAACATATATCTGCCATTTACATATATTAATAAGTATTAGGGGGCATAGTCATCTCTTTGCACACATCAGTAGTGTTGCTAGAGTTGTACCGGCATAAAAAGGATAACAGTGAAGGTTATTCAGTAGTCAGAATAAATCAGTGAATATTTATACAGTTAGATATTTCTCTCTAGAGAAATATAATGTCGTTTAAAAGTAAGTAATATCGAGCTTTCTCTCTCCATAAAGTTTATGGAGATACAAGTAACTTCACATACTTCAGCTATAACATTGCTGATGATAGTACACAGTGAAACGACATTTTAGAATATTTTGTTCACTGTCTTTAAATGGTATCACTAGGACAAAGTTAGAGAAAATATGAAAAGTCCTGACCCCACCGAGGCAAAAGTTTAACTCGCATTGACTTCTAGGTAATCTAGATTGGTTCTCTCTAAAGGACTTCAGAGAAGATGGTTTCTTCAAGGAGGAGTTGTATTAATCTTAAAAGAGAAAGCATGGTTGTGATGAAAAATTAAAGAAAGAAAGAACGAAAAAGAGAAAGAAAAAGAAAGAAAAGAAAGAAAGAAAGAACAAACATAAAAAACTGGCTGGAACATAAAGAAAATAGACATAATGTGAACGTTTAGAAAGAAAACTGGGTGGAGTGAAGTTTGGGGAGAATAAACTGTTAGTACTACCAGTATACATATGTTGAGTCTTCAGCTAAGAGTTAAAAAATGAGTCACAAATTGCATTCAGATAAACTGAAAAGCACTTCTGTGCTTTGTTTGTGTCCTTTATATGCTACAATGTTGATGGTATTTGTATTCTGGTTAACCAATACTTACTATGCGAGGTCCAGGATAAGGAGAAAGTAAGTAATTCATCAGTAATTAAAACAGTGGTTATCTTGTTGGAGGGGGGAGGTGTCATCTACACTTCATGTACCTGTTAGGCTTCTGGTTTTTATATTGTAAATTCATTGCTATTTTGCAGATCTGGCGTACGGATACTATAGGCAACAGCGGAAATTGATTGAAGAGATTGATTGGTCATATACAGGTAAGCAAAACTGTCTATTGAAGAATTTATTTTGCTTTGATATTTTCATGTTCATTGTTGTAACTTCAAGAGCCTGTTATGTCTGTATACCACTTCCTATATTCCTAGACAATTGCTAAAGTGAAAATGTAGGAAATGAAGTCTGAATAATTGCAGGAATGTTGCAACAGGAGAGACTATTTTAATTTCTTACATCTGTTACTTTTGCAAAGAGAAAATTCTCACCCTTAAAACCTTAAACCTGAGATATGACTTACCTGATGAAGGTTGGGCCAATAAATTTTTACATGTTCTTTTATCATCTGAATATCACTGTTCTGGCAAGTTTGAAAAGCAGACAGAAAGGTTGAAACAAGGCACAGCACGTTATGTGGGTTAGAACATATCCATATACTGCATATGAACTCCTGCACTTCGCTTCTGAGCACCTGAGCATCCTTTCCAGCTCCCGCCCTGATTCTCCTGAAAAATCAGTCATTTGGGCTCTCTCATTTGCATAAGTAAGAAGAGTGTACCCTTAAATTCTGCCCCTTTGCCTCATCACAGAAGGACTATGGGGAATTCACAATTTGCCTCCTAGATTCTTCTGTAAAAGTCAAGCCACTTTCAGTAATACTGAAAAGGTAATTTCATCCCGAATGATAGGTTTATTTTACCCAGAAGGTAAGAATTGACTTCCTGAGGATGTGCATAGACTCTTACATTTTTAATGATTTAAGTTACTGTTTCAAAAACCACAAATTTATGAAAAGAAGTAAGGACTGTCAAATTTCAGTGTTTCATATATTTGGTTCAAAATATGTTCGTGTAGTTAAAGAAAGTTACACCATTCTTTTTCTTTCTCTCACTCTCTTTCTCATTTTTTGAGACGTTTTTTATCTTTCAGGGTAAAACATATCTAACAAGTTTTGAGCCTAGAGAGAATTGAAACAGGCTAGTCATAAACCCTTCAAAATGAGATTTATAATGAAAACTCCCACTTACACACATTGTACTGCAAAATCCAAGCGTAAGATCAATCAATACAGTATTTCGTGTTCAAAACCCATCCGTTTTTAAATATTGCAGTTAGGGGAGCGCAGGGATAAGCCTCCAGGATTACAGGTGACCAGAGGGCAATTTATGAGCTTAAAGAATAGCGAATGGGTTTTGCATAGGCTATCGGAGGGTAGAGCTCTTCCCGAGCCTGCACAGAGCACCCATAGAGCTGTGCAGCTGCTGCAGCGCCCGCAGGTCACGGTTACTGGATGTTTTGGATGGCAAAACGGCACAGACCCCGCAAGCCAGAGGATTCAGACCTGCTGGTTCTCTCGCTTACCATGTGAGATACCTCCGTGTAGTCGTCTCACTTCCCGTGCCTTGCCCTAAGTGACTGCCCTTGGCAAAGCCTTTCTCCCTGTTCAGACCTATATAGTCAGGTGCGTGCGGTGCATGGGGTGGCCGAATGCGAGAGGAGCCCCGTTCAGCACTGTGCACCCTCACCGGCACCCTCTTATCCCTGCAGCCTCCTGCCCTGCAGCCTCCTGCCCCTGCAGCATCCTGCCCTACAGCCTCCTGCCCCTGCAGCCCCCTGCCCTACAGCACCCTGTCCTGCAGCCTCCTGCCCCTACAGCATCCTGCTCTACAGCCTCCTGCCCTACAGCCTTCTGCCCCTAAAGCACCCTGCCCTGCAGCCTCCTGCCCCTACAGCATCCTGCCCTACAGCACCCTGCCCTGCAGCATCCTGCCCCTAAAGCATCCTGTCCTGCAGCCTCCTGCCCCTAAAGCCTCCTGCCCTGCAGTCTCCTGCCCTACAGCACCCTGCCCTGCAGCATCCTGCCCTGCAGTCTCCTCCCCTACAGCCTCCTGCCCCTACAGCATCCTGCCCTGCAGCCTCCTGCCCTATAGCACCCTGCCCTGCAGCATCCTGCCCTGCAGCATCCTACTCTACAGCCTCCTGTCCCTAAAGCTTCCTGCCCTACAGCACCCTGCCCTGCAGCATCCTGCCCTACAGCCTCCTGCCCCTAAAGCATCCTGCCCTGCAGCCTCCTGGCCCTGCTCCTGCCACCCCCCCAGGCTCTCTGCCACGTGGGCTCAGCATGGCCCCACTCTCGTAACACAGCCAGCTCCAGCCGTGGTCCGACATGGATTTTCAAAGCTTTTTTTGGAGGGGCTGTATGTCAATCAGGTACTCGGTGTCTGGGGCTGCCCATTGTATTGCGAGCAGTGTGGTATGTGGTACGTGGTGGTTTCCTGAAATACCAGGTAATTGCTTCACGGCATGAAGGGAATACACGAATTCAGCTTTCACTTAAAAAACCACAGTCTTCCTGAATTTGAAGAAAAATTACAAATTTTAACATTGTGCGTTGAAGGCACAGAAGTCTAGAAGCTGAGGCATATTGATTTTGATCTCACTTATTTATAACAATTTATTTATTTATTTTAATCTTATCATTTTATTCCTGGGGCAAGCGATATCAAGTACTGTATGTATAACTACTATACCCGGCTCAGACTTACAGTTTTGAGGCATAGACCAACACGCACGTTCCTGAATAGATGACCTATGCTTTGTCAGTTCATCTGTTCCTCAGATACCAGTTATATTCATGTCTTACAACCCGCTGCCTGAAAGTCCTGAAAAATTAGCCTCTGTGTACCAGTGGAGTGTTATGAATGGGCCTTGGGATCCTGCAAGCGTGAAGTTTAATCCACCATAACTAAGGAAAATCTAACTGGCTTGGTAAACTCATCTGAGTTTGAGCAGATGTAATTCTCTATATCGAATAAGAAATTTTGGATACATTAACCACAGCAGGTCAATACACTCCTTTACTGGGATAGCGCTGTGTAAAATGGAACTAGATAAATAACTTACCTGCTGAAATCATGCAATTTCTGAAGGTGAAGTTTCATAATAAAGCAATTTCGCATACTGTAATTTATGTGACTCATCATCAGATTTTGACTCTCGGGTAAATGTCTAATGAAGGCATAAATGTTACTGGAAACATTTTGCAGTACTTCTAAGGGCTCTGCTTTAAGCCATAGACAAATCCTGCATGTGCATGCATGAATTTTTAGTTTTTTTGTGTCCTGACTTTGCATATATTTGCATAAACAAATACAATGTTAAAGAAGTGAAAAGTGCAAGTGCACATTATAGATGCATCCAATTTTTTTCAGGAATAAGGGGTTCTTGAAGCTAGTTAATTAGTAACATGACTTTATTTTAACAACCTTTCATAGGTTTTTTTTCATTAAAACAGTGATAAAAATAAAAATTTTGTACCTACATGAATATTTTCAAATTATGTCATATACCAAAAGTGATTCCAACCATTTTTGTTGTAGAAAAAACAAGTCTACTGAGAAAGTTCATTTCCTCAAATGAGTTACATACTGATGACCAAAGCTCATTTACACATTATTTAGCTGTGCCACTAAGGTTAGGCCATCTCATGTTATTTCAAACGATAGAGTGAGCAATATGAGCTTCAATTATTGCTCTGTCATACAGGTGAAAGATTAATTTTTATTGATGCTTTGTTTGTCTGCATTGGTTTTGGCAGAAGGAATGATACAATGCTGTTTTCTGTTTTGTTTTGTTTTGTTTTGTTTTTTTAAGATGGCTGGTTGATAGTAGTCCGTGAAAACTCCAAGTCTGAATGTTCACATGTAGATTTATCAAATGACACCACAAAAAGATATTTTTTTTTCCAGTGGAATTTCTTTCTATTGGGTTTTTACTCTTGGGATTTGGGTTCTAGTTCACAACAAACAAGTTATGTGGTTTAGGGGAAAAAAGCAGACCTGAATTCTGCTAACAGTAAGAAATTCTAAACAGCCTTCCAGGAATTACAAAAGCTGAGGGTTTTTAAAAATTGAATTTACTATGTAAATGAATAGCACAGCCAGTTCAATGTTCTTGGTCTCATCGTTCAGGGGAATGAAGTTCAGTTTGTGCTGCCATTCATTATGTGATCCACTGACACACAGTTGCCTCATAAACACTGGCAACTCTGATGCTGAGCAAAGGGTGATTTTGGAATAAACTCCTGGGCCTCTGGGTATTCAAAGACCAATTTTGTTGTTTGCGAGCAGAACGTGAATCATATTTCCCTTTTCTCTGGGGGCAAGATTCATGAATCACAGAATCACAGACTAATTTAGGTTTGAAGGCGCCCTTGGAGATCGCCTGGGCCAACCCACTGCTCAAAGCAGAGCGAACTTCAAAGCTGAAGCAGGTTGTTGAGACCTTGTCCAGCAGAGTTTTGAAAATCTCCAAGGAGGGAGATGCTACAGCCTGGGCAGTGTGTTCCACCATCATTTTGAAGAATTTTTGTCATTTACCTAACTGCAATTTCTCTTATTCCAACTTGCAGCCGTTGCCTCCTGCCCTTTCCCTGGTCACTGCTCTGTAGATTGCCTTTCCATAGCAGTAGGCTTCAGCTAGGTTCTCCTGTCTTCTCCAGACTCAGCAGACTCGGGTAGCTCAGCCTCTCCTTGTACGTGAAGTCCTCCAGCCCCCTGATCATCTCAGTGGCCCTTAGTTGGTTAATACCGCTCTGATACTGGGTTGGGGAGGAAGTTGAAACTGGTGCAGCAGAGGGAGATAGTCGCTTCCCTTGTCCTGCTAGCTGCACTCTTGCTGATGTAGCCCTGTACTTTCTTGGTCTTCCTGGCTGCAAGGGCACACTGCTGGCTCACGCATAATTTGTTGTCTATCAGGATAATTAATTATGAGCGTTTCAGATAATTTTTAATACCTGGTGTATCTCAGTAGTAAAACTTGGCAGTACGTTGATGATGCTCTTCTGGCCCTTGCATCAATACGTTCTACAGTAACAACGGCTAAACGTAATGGTTTGTTGGTTTGGCTCCCATGTTGAACATTGAACTAATCTTGTTAAGCTTAAAATTGTTATCATTCTATGTCTGATCCATCACCCCCTGGAGATATCCCCCTAGTTTATCATTCCCCGTTACTATCACTAGGCAAAACCTTAGTTGTCAGTTGAAAGGCTGTTTTTGCCACACCAAGTCCTGGAAATTTGCACTGATGGCTTCAAATGTTGATGCCTGTAGTTTGGCTCAGAAACAAAAGTGGCTTTATTTTCAGTGGTACTGAGAAAATGTCATTCTCTTTCTTGCCCAAACAAAATCTAATGTTTTAATTTCAAGTGTTATTCTAACATCTTTGAGTACTGAGGAGATTCTACTGCAAGGTTGCTGATCATAAACTTTCTGGGAAAGTAGGTTGTTGCTTATATCCACTAGAATTTACGGGAGTATTTTTCTTTTTGCTCAGCCTAAAAAGTGAGCAAGGATCTTCAGTATCTCAGCTGCGACTCAAGAAAAAGATTTTGACATTGGTAGCTAATTCTGCTCATTTTGTGAAACATCTCCTGCTTCTATTACCCCACAATTTGACCCTGGTAAACTGGAAAGTTTCAGGCTCTCCCCTCATCCTCACCCTGTCTCCCTATTCAGCAGCCATCTGCTGGGAGGATGGATGAGGCACACAGGCGTTGCTTTCTGCCCTGCAGCTGCAGTGGAGAAGAAGCTGTGCCGAAGAGTGCTTGTGTGAGTGTGGGCACTTGTGCACGCTCCTTCTGAGACAGGTCCAGGAGCAGGGCAAAGGGAGCTAGAGGGTAGAGGCATAGGTACTGGGTCCTATCCACTGCAGGCCAGGGTGGAGTATGATGGAGGAGCCATTTCGTGAGCCAAATCCTGGGAATCAGGCTGTGTGGGAGAGCGGGAGGCACCAGCAGGAGTCTGAGGGAGGTGGGATCCAGGAGCTGCCTGCTGGACTGACTGATTTAACAGCCAGTTCTGCCAGACCAAGCTGAAATGTCTCCTAGAGAGCCCTGGCCAAAAGCTGATGAAACCTCCTGCCTTCACTGGATGGAGAAAACCTTGCTCTGGGGAGATGATGCACACCAAATTAAGTTCACATTTTTTCTTGCTAGCTAACTACCATGGCAGTGTCAGCATAACTTTATGAGAAGGTCTGGTCTTTTTATCGCCTCCTGTGAAATAAATCACTTTGTGTTTTATATTCACCAAGTATAATTATGACTGATGTGCTGTATCTGTTGTGGGTAATAAAGAAAAGCCTATACTCTTGGGCCCTGTGGGTTCCTTCTCTAAAGGATGCAGCATAAGAAATCAAAATAACCTGCATTCTTTTATTAACTCATATAAAAAAATCTCTGCAGAGGGTCTTTTCTTTTTTAGTAGACCTTATGCTTCAGGGGCTGTCATACCTTTTCTTGCATGATAGCTCATTACATGTATTTACATCCCCCAGATCACCCAGTCACTCATGGTTCCAGTGTTTTTTCATCAAATTCACAGGCTCATTAATTAAAAAGCCGATGACATTATTATGGTTTTGGGAAGGCTGATGATTCAGCAAGAGAAATTACAGTGTTATGCATCTGTTCACATTAAAGAGACAAGGTGTCCTCAAGTGGGAAGCTACATGCTGGCGTTGCTGGCCCTAGAGAAACCCCTTTTAAGATATCTCAGTGTACTGAATCAACAACACAAAGCGTGTTTCTACTCAGTATACTTGTGATCAGACGTTTGAATTCATATGAAGCGACGTGATTCGGAAGAGTGTTTCCAACATCCTTTCTTTTCGATCGGGAGAGCTGATCTTTGAGCAGTAGAAGGCTACTAGCAGCAAAGTGCAGTTTGTTTAACTTTGATTCAGTTGATATTTGCTGGATAAACTGAATGCAAAACTGTTAGAAGGGGTTTTTTTTTTGGAGGGGAGGTAAGAGGATTGGACCCCATATTCAAGGACCTTTCAAAGTCAGATGCTTGTAGGACAGGTAGGAAGAACCATGTGTTGGTATTCGCATTTGGATCCTCACTGGTAAAATTACAGCGTTTTTCTGCCAAAAAAAGATTTAAGTTTTGTTTTGGCCAGAGTTTCCTGATAAGGAACTCTGATAAGACCTGTTGCATCCCTCATTTCACTCCTTAAATGCTATAAGCAAAGGAAACAGCTGGGTCATTTTCAGCAACTGCACAGCATCTCATTCTGAGCATCAACTGCATCACAGGAGGATTGGTTTCAGAAGTGTAGAAATCAAAATGTGAGGTATTTGCGCAGTGTGGCACTGCTGTTTTCATAAGGTCTCGCCAGGGGTCAGAAAGATGTAGAGACTACCCATTAAGTAAATGCGTTTGGAAATTAAAAGCTTTTTTAGGAATGCTGTCTTTGGGAATACAGCAAGTAAAATGAAAGAAGCAGATTGTGGATATCTCACAGTAGACTACAGCCTCTGGTTAAGCCTCTTTGCCCTTCAAAATGGTCATGAAAGTATCCTCATGTAGATACTACTGAGTGATTTCTCATTTACACGTGCATTCAATCTGTGCTGCAGTGGGAAGGATATGTTCTTGAGGACTACTTGCTTACAAAATGCACAGATGATTACTTTGAGATCATCATCACCTCCATATCAGTATGATTTATGGATTTGTGAAGTTTAGAGCCCAGCAAATAATTCTCCCATTGCTTATGTTTACAGAAGGCCTCGCTTTACTCACCTGCTACAGCCTATTTAGGACTTTCTTATGAACATTTTTACCCAAAGGCTATTCTGCTGTTTTTATAGCAGTTTTGTTTTTTTTTCCTAGTGTATTCAAATCCCATTCACCTCCGTATGCACAGTTTGCTAATGTACTAGAATAAGGACAATAACAAATTCTGTGCAGCGTACTCACAACTTCGAAGCCATTCACGACCTTGCTGTAACTCATTAATTCAACAGAAAACAAACCCTTCTAGATAGTTTTTCCATGGGTCAATAAGGGTTAAAGCAGTTCTCCAAAGGGCACGGTTAGACAAGTCTGCATGGCCAGAAGCTCAGAGAGAAGGAAGATGAAGGGTAAGAGGAAGGGTCCTGAGAAGGAGAGGTCAGGAGGAGTGCAGCCTCCCCCTTTGATAGCAGAAAGCTTTCCTGCAGGCTCAGGTGTCCCCAAAGCCACAAGCACCACAAGCTCAGTGAGGGATGTGTGCTTGGTATTTTGCAAGTGCGCCTGACTTAGTTAAGCAGAGCATAGGAGGGGCAGCACATACTATTTCAATTTCTAAATTTTGAGTGCTAAGTTCCTGCATGTTTCTGTAAATAAACTTGAACCGTGTTTTTATTCTGTACTTTGGAATTTCATTTTCAAGTGTTATAATGTGATTTTTTTCTCACAAAACAATTATTTTTCCAAAACTTTTCAAATTGAGAAATGAGGGAAACTGTTGCATTAAGGGGCAAAGTAGTTTTGGCAGAAAGTAAGCCCCCTTGTGTTCTAATACTCCTCACCAAGGTGGGAGGCTGGGTGCAGCTAGGTTTAAATTCTGAGTGATGCCCAATTCACCACTATCAGTCCAGGCACGTTTAATATATTAAACTGTTACGGTTCTGGATACACTAATAGCAGACTGCACCTTCAGCCCAGTCGTGCTCATGAACCAACACGGCCTCGCGTCAGTCGCATTCAGTGAGAAACCCAAACGACTCACTGCCTACACAGTGCAGTTTATTTAAGCAACAGATACACAAGTTCTTTTGGATTGCCGGTGATAGTGACTGCAAAGCACGTGCGAATACTAAAGGTGCTAGCAATATAGCTCGGTTACAAAAGCGCTAAGTTATAAAACCATTCTATATAGAGATTTCGAAGTTTCCCGGGGAAGCACTCGGTATAGCCAAGTGTTCGAATCTTACCCACAAGCGTCCTTATGGGGTGGGGAAGAGAGGCTCAGTCCGTCGACTGGTCCCAGAAGTCCACGATGGTGTCTTCCCTCACATCCCCCTTTTTCTTGGGCTATTTTTATACTATTTTTTGTCTTCAAGGTGGAGTTTGGGTGACTCCAGTCATAAATACTTTCATTATGATTGGTGTAAAATTTTCTCGCCTCGCATTTAAAGGTATAGTTTACAAAAAATTCAGGGCACAGACTCAAGGAGGAGTGGTCGCACCTTGGAGGGGGGTAGCTTTTGGGATGGAGGTGTGTTTTGGTATTATAATGACATTATAATGAGCAAAGTTCACTAAAGGACAGCATTTCGTCAAAAAAATGACAGATTGTTGGCTCAGGGTAACAAGTGGGCAGTTTATCAGTTCTATAAGACCTTCGAGGGCTCCATTTGATCCCCAAGTTCCCAGTTTATCACAGAGTTTTAGCCGCGGTGTCTCCACTCTGCTCCATCTTTCGCACTGGTTTCCTTCTGTAGTGCCATCTCGTTCCCATGTTTTCCGGATTATCACAGGGTTTGGCCTTGGAGTCTCCACCCCACTCCAGTCCCCGTGTTGCTTTGCAAGCGATATTGTACAGGGAATCGCAGATGCAGCGGATTCTTCACATACCGGCTGCGGCTGTATTTTACCCTAGAAGCCTTTTGATTTTATACCTTTCCTTAATGCGTGAACAATGCTGTATTATTGATCATTTTTAGTAATCATTCCACAGAAACCCATCAGCAGTTCTATTTCAGATGAATCAGCATTTGCTGAAAAGATAATTTAAGCCACTGAAAAATCCTGACCTTTCTAAAAATAATTGTAGAAATGGCGCTTCCAGTTCCATAGGTCTGCCCCTGCCACGTGTAAAGAACGTCACCTTCTCACTTCAGAGGTGAAAATAAGCTTCTGCTTATCTTCAGCTGCGTGTTAGAGGCAGCCCAGTTTGTAGCTTGGTGGCTGGTCCCCGTGCTCTCTTGTGAAGCGTTAGCACGCTTGTTGCAGTTCTTTCCACCGGCTCGCTGTTGCAAAGGCCAGGAGGTTGCGCGGGTGCCAGCAGTAGCTAGTTCGGTCTGCAGGCTTGCTGTAACTGGTAGTAATTCATGACGAAGAGGGTAAATTAGCGCGGGGCAGAAAGAATTTTTATTCGTACACAGAATACTTTCTGTCAAGAGTTTCTGAGGGATGTTATGTGGCGTTTATTTGTATACAGTTGGCTTATACGCAGTGTCATGACTGGCACAGTACAGTTCTAAGAAACTTGAACCATACAGGATGGTTATGCAGCTTATTATTTACAATGGGGAGATCCATTCTAGGAAGTTTTCCCAAAGAAGTCTGTGCCTTGTTTCTGTACCAGGGTGAGGAGAGAAAATGGACTTCACACGATCCAATGTGAATCATACATAAGCCATTTTATTGATATTCTACTGTCCCTTATATACAATTTTTCTATCCCTAATAGCGTTCACGCATTAGTTGCGTGATTGGTTAAAAGTCCTGTGCACGAGGCAAACATGCAACTGAGTTTCTTTCCCAGTTGGTTCGTCTAATCTCTGTTTTTCCACCTGCTCATCCGGCTCCTCCAGGCCTTCTCATCCAACTCCTCTAGGCTTGTTTTTCTCAATTCGTGTGAAACAGTCATTATTGCTCCTGTTTTTCTCCCTTCAAGGATGAGAACCTACAGCCAGTCAGCTTCCTCGCATGGCTGGTTCAATATATGTCCATTGTCTCTTAAGTATGTTCCCACACCAGGGTAGCAAGCTTTCCACACCACCCTGAAGAATTAGGGGGCATGTTGAAAAGCTGCTTACATCCCAAAGAAAGTACATCACCGGCTCCATGTCCAAGTGGTGACCAGTGACAAGTGGTGTTCCTCGGGGGTTGGTACGGGGACCAGTGCTATTTAACATCTTTGTTGGTGACATGGATGTTGGGGTGGAGTGCACCCTTAGCAAGTTTGCCGATGACACCAAGCTGTGTGGAGCGGTCAACATGCTTGAGGGAAGGGATGCCATCCAGAGGGACCTTGACAGGCTCGAGAGGTGGGCCTGTGCCAGTCTCATGAAGTTCAACAAGGCCAAGTGCAAGGTCCTGCACGTGGGCCAGGGCAGTCCCATGCACAAATACAGGCTGGGCGGAGAATGGATTGAGAACAGCCCTGAGGAGAAGGACTTGGGGGTGTTGGTTGATGAGAAAGCTCAACATGAGTGGCAATGTGCAATCGCAGCCCAGAAGGCCAACCGTATCCTGGACTGCATCAAAAGAAGCATGGGCAGCAGGTCAAAGGAGATGATTCTGCCCCTCTACTCTGCTCTCTTGAGACCACACATGGAATATTGCATCCAGCTCTGGAGTTGCCAACATAAGAAGGACATGGACCTCTTGGAGTGGGTCCAGAGGACGGCCACAAAGATGATCAGAGCGGTGGAGCGCCTCTCCTATGAAGACAGGCTGAGAGAGTTGGGGTTGTTCAGCCTGGAGGAGAGAAGGCTCCAGGGAGACCTTATAGCAGCCTTTCAGTATCTGAAGGGGGCCTACAGAAAAGCTGGAGAGGGACTTTTTACAGGGGCATGCAGTGATAGCACGAGGGGTAATGGCTTCAAACTGGAAGAGGGTAGATTTAGAATAGGTATTAGAAAGAAATTTTTCACTATGAGGGTGGTGAGGCACTGGAACGAATGGCCCAGGGAAGTTGTGGATGTCCCATCCCTGGAGGTGTTCAAGGCCAGGCTGGATGGGGCTTTCAGCACCCTGGTCTGGTGGGAGGTGTCCCTGCCCATGGGAGGGGCGTTGGAACTAGATGGTCTTTAAGGTGCCTTCCAACCTAATCCATTCTATGATTCTATATGGTTCCAAATTAAGGCTCTGTGCCCCTGTACTTGTCCTTGAATGTCACAGCCTTTCTTCCCTTTGCCTTTTTTCTACAATTGTGGTACATATGAAACCACTCTTCCACATTCAAAGTCATCCATTCACATGGAGAAAGTCCTGCTGAAAGCTGTCAAAGTCTATAACTGCTCATTTGCAGCAGTCCACGGGAAAGTGGCTGTGGCACTGTACAACCCCTAGATTTATCAGCTGAACTGTTCCCTCCATCGTTTGGTTGCCAGAATTGCAAGTTCAGTTCTGAGCATCTCTTTGAGCTGTGAAAGGTGCACAAAGTCCTTTTTGTGACAAGCCGGCTCAGGGCATCTAGCTGCATACATATTTAGCTAGTTCTTGCTGTGCTTCAACAGTTGTGCTTGCAACAAACTCCATATTCATCCTGTGGCGGCCTCTTTCTGCTCTCCTCCAAGAGCTTTCTTTATGAGAAATTAAACTATGGCTTGATCTGATATTGCCTGGCGTTGATCCTATTTTAGGAGCCACAGAAACAATTGGCTGTCTTCTTCCATTATTTAGCATAGATGCTGCCTGTAAGAGCTATGCTGTTTTCCCTCTGAATGTGGTGTTTCTCTGTCAGTGCCTTCCCTGTCAGTGAACTTTGTCTGGTGAAAACTGTTAACCAGAGACATTTTAAAAAGGCAGTTAGGAAAATGAAGATGTTAAAAATGGAAAAGTAAAGAGAGGGACAATGGGTTGAATTCTGGAAAAGAGAAAGGAGAATCATTTACATGTAAGGACTTGGAAATTTGTTTTCAAACATCTGGGATTTCCCTAGCTGTGTAAGGAGTCAGTTCAGGGCTTGGGTGCATAGACTGACAACAATTATTTTTACTGAGTTAATGGCAAAAACAAGCACACGACAAGAAAAAGCCCACCTTGCATTACCCTGCCTGAAAGGGAAAAATGGAAAAAATGGAAAAAAAATACTGTTGCTGGAGTATTTAGGAATACTGGGTCAATGGTTCATAAATTCTTTCCTCCTGTTTCAGAACAGAATGGATTTGCTGCCTGCTTGTACAAGTTCTGTCCACTTTGCATACACGCAGCACAGTATGATCAATCTCCTTTTTTTTTAAGCTATATTTTTTCTGTCAGTTTTCAGGAAAGCAAATATTTATGGCTGGAGTGCTTGTCAGTGAAAAATTACAAGCGAGGATTTTTTATTATTATTCAAATGCATCCTCATGAAAGCGAGCTTTACAGCAGGGCTGTGGTATGTGTGAACAGAGCATTCTAAACAGGAGCACATTACCTCTTTAATCGGTATTTTACCTGCTTTCAGGGTATCCACAACAGATCAAGGGTGACCAGCACAAATAGGCAATAGACAATATGTAACATGTTTTCTTGGGGAGGAGACCCATACTTTAAATAATGCAACCATTTGTTTTCTTCAGCTGTAAGTACCTTCTTCAAACAGATTCAGTACGTCACCATAACTAACCTTTACCAGCACATTTAACCATCAAGAAGAGATCTCTACACCTGCCAGTCCTAATGTGACCATACCATGTGTATCTGATCAAAATGAGATCAATACTCGTTCTCCTCTGCATAAAAGGAACCAATGATGATCTGTTGCAGTGTTTTGATCACATAGCTGAAGTTCCCTTTGAAATCATTTGCTTTGTCTAGAGAAGCTGTGGAGCATGTGCTGAAAAGAGCTTTTCTGGATGTCTTCCCATGTCTTCTCCCTCCATCCCTTTCTCTAGAACAATCTCCCAACCCTTTCCATTTGACACTTTTTGTCATATCGGCTTTTTTCCTCTCTTATGGTGCAGCCATGACTTCTTTCCCTTTTGCATTATAAAATTCTTCTTTTTCCCACCATCACATGATTGTATAGTGTTTTGTTGCCTACTTCTCCCTGACATTCATTAATGGCTGCACGAAGTAATTGTCAGTTTGCCACTTTATCTCCCGTGTTTCCAGGAGAAACTCTTTCTCCTCCCAAGTAACTAATGGAGAAAGAGCCGGCTGAGTGTTTCCTTGACTATCTCGCAGTCTTTCCCAGCTGCCTTCTCCGAAATGTCAGAGACACTCTCCAGCGTGGTTACCATGGTGCGCTGAGCTGGCATGCCCTCAAGGGCTCACAAACGCCAGCACACCCACTGCACGTTTCATAGGAACATACGATGAGGGAAGGCACTTACCTGCTCTATCACAGTTAAATAAAACATAAAGAAAGGGACTTTTTGGTGCATATCCTGGATAAGATTGGCCCCAATTTGGTGCCGTCAAAGCCATCAATCAATTAAGAATATTCTCTTTGTCCTCCATTTGTGAGAGTATTGGTGTACCTATAGATGTGTTAAAAGTTACATATATAAACCTGCTGGTGAGCTTGCCAACTCATCAGGTCAGTACATAAATGCAAATGCTGATGAAGAATAGTGAGATTTACACTGTGCTACATTCATTAACTACCTTCTAGAAAAAGATTTGAAGGTGTTTTCTATTTCCACATAATTTATTATTCAATCTGAAATATTGTTATTAGGAAAAAAGCTTTATTTTGATATGGTTTCCTGGTGTGAAAGTCAATACAAATAAAGTACATCCTGCATCCAGCCATCGGAAAACATTATTTTTCAAACCTCAGGTTTATAGCTAGCAACCTGTAGATAGATTTGCAGCTGAAATAGCAAAATCCTTTTTAAAATGCCAACAGATTAAAAAACCCACTTTGAAGTCCCATGCTACTGAGTTATATTGTTGTCTCTAAAATAGATCATTCACTTCATGAACAGATTTCAAACATAAACATGAATAAATGCCTTTGTTCCAAATAATAATCTACCAGTAAGTTCTGTTCCAGTCGCTTGTTTCAGGTTAAGTTGGCCATATTCTCTTCAACAAATGGTTAGGTGGACTGGGAACATGTTGCATCAGATTCAGTGATCATACAGAGAAGAGCTCTGAACTACAGCGTACTTTGGTCCGTCTCCTTGATAAATGTTTCACGTAAACAAAATATTCTTCTCCCAGTTGCTCAGCTTTAGCCCTTGTGAACGACGTCAGCAGGATCTTCCAGTGTGATTAAGTTCCTTTCATTGAACTGTTCAAGATTTTTTTATTGGGACCAGGTGTGGACTCCCAAAGTCTGATGCTCTGCTGTGATCATGCCATCGAACTCTTGTATAAAATTAATCAAACTCTGTTTTAAAAGTAGTTGTGATATTTTGCTTCATAGATCCACTGAAAGACTATCTGAGAAACTCACTCTTGACTTTTAAACCTTATCTACATTTGCAAGCTAGCTGTGTTAGCGGACCGTTGAGGTCATCTGGTTCTTCTGATAGAATTGGTTTGTTTGTTTTTTGGAGAGTTCTTTTCTATTGCCAATATTTATTTACCTGCACTGATATCCCTCTCCTGTTAGTTTTTTAAATTAAACCAAGATAGTCTAGTCTTTTGTCCCTTTTCGATCCCTGCACTAGCTTTTTCTGCTCATCCATGCTTCAGCTAAAATTCTTTTGTCTTCAGCATGGGTGACCAGCATCTCATGCACTTAACCCAGATGAACTGTCCCCAGGACTTTGTGCAGAGACATTAATACTTTCCTATCTTTACTAGGAGTTGCTTGGTTAGAGCTTCAGAACACACACTGGCCTTTCCATCATACTGTCTGTTTACAGTCCTCTGAGACTGTCAGACATGGTCTGATTCTCCTCCTCCCCCGTGTTTTTCCTATGGTGAGATACTCATTACTAACAGAAACTCCCACTAGTAGTCTCTAAATGTATGATTTTGCAAATTGCGTTGTTGAATTTCGTGCCATTTTTACTACTTCAGTTCTCAAGGTCAGCTGTTTTTCCCATATGCTATACTGGACCTCCCTGTAATGGCATGTTTTCACACGTCATGTCATCAGTAGGTAGAATTAGCAGAACTGAGAAACTGCAGTTTCCTGCAGACACAAAGCCTGGTGCCTCCCATTTACTGCTGCTTACTATTTTTCTCCCTCTATTGTGTTTACTAAACAAGTGAAAGTACTGATTTGTTAGATCCTGTGGTAACAATTTTGGGTATTTACTGATGTATTCAGCACAATTACACAATCTTCAGTTTTTCAAAGACTTCCAGTCCGTCTGTCTTTCCTTCTGTCCTTCCTCCCTTCCTTCTTTTCTTCCTTCCTTCCTTCCTTCCAGCCTTCCTTCCTTTTTCTCTTTCTCCTTCCTTCCCTCCTTCTCTCCCTTCCTTCCTTCTTTCCTTTTTTCTTTCCTTCCTTCCTTCCTTTCTTCCTTCCTTTCTCTTTCATCTCTCTTTCTTCTCTCCTTCCCTCCTTCCTTCCTTTTTCCCTCCATCCTTCCTTCCTTACTTTCTTTCTCTTTCTCCTTCCTTCCCTCCTTCTTTCCCTCCTTCTCTCCCTCCATCCTTCCTTCCTTACTTTCCTTCTTTCCTTCCTTCCTTTTTTCTTTCCTTCTTTTCTTCCTTCCTTCCTTCCTTCCAGCCTTCCTTCCTTTTTTCCTTTTTTCCTTTCTTCTTTCCTTCTTTCCTTCCTTCCCTCCTTCCTTCCTTCCTTCCTTTCTTTCTACTTCCTTCGTTCCTTCTCTCCCTCTCTCCCTCCTTCCCTCCCTCCCTCCTTCCTTCTTCCTTCCTTCCTTCCTTTTTTCCTTTCTTCTTTCCTTCTTTCCTTCCTTTTTCCCTCCTTCCTTCCTTTTTTCCTTTCTTCTTTCCTTCTTTCCTTCCTTCCTTCCTTCCTCCCCTCCTTTCTCTCCANCCTTCCCTCCCTCCCTCCTTCCTTCATCCTTCCTTCCTTCCTTCCTTCCTTCCTTCCTTCCTTCCTTCCTTCCTTCCTTCCTTCCTTCCTTCCCTCCTTTCTCTCTGTCTCCCAAGATACCTGAACGTGGATACCAGCTAGAGAGCCGGCTATGTCCTCATTCGTATTCTGCAGGCGAATTCAGCCTCGCTTTAATTCCATTGACTTTATAAGCGTGAGTCAATATAAGGAAGTTGGCTCAGAAAGTGTTCTGTATCCTAGGCAAAATATCGCTTACGCTGAAAGTTTATTTCCTGTTCAAGCATCATTAAATTGCAATGATTTATAGTCTTAAAATAAATGCTTGTATGAATATTAAATACCCAGTTAGCAGCTTTATTATGCTATCACCCACAGATAAATTTCTACGTAAATAACTTTTTAATTATTGCTGTGTAAGTACTAAATTGTACCGCAACTAATTACCTATATTCAAATTTTGAACTTTAGTCTAACAGCCTAAACTAAAGGCAGCTGAAATCAGTGAAAAGATATCCCTTGACTTAAAATTGAGCTTTGAATCAGCCCTACCTTATAGTTACGACCAATTTATGTCACATTAACAATGGAGTATCTTTCTAAATAAAATCTGAATGTGTGGATTTTAGCAGCAATGAAGTGAGTAACAAAAATACTCAGAAATGCATTGTGAATATTTATTCTACTTTCAGTGTGTAAAAATTATTAAATGATTGGAAAAATTATCATGGCAAAACTAGGAGTGTTTGGCAATTAGGTGAGGAATCACTCTATAATACCCAATGGCAATTAGCTGTCCCTGTGCAGACTCCTCATTATTTTACATTATAAGAGAAATTACAAGCGTTTAGCTTGATTCTACAAAGTTGATCATCAGTGAAAATTAATGTTGACATTTAATTGTCCTGAAACTTCATCTTTAATATCTCACTGAGATGAATGGCTTGGTTTACTCTTTCCAGAGCTATTGTTTCAGTCTATGGTAGTAGCAGATCCAAATTAATGCATGCAAGTATAGCTTTTTCTGCACAACCAAAAATGATGGAGACTTTTACAAAATTAATGGTAATGTGAAAACATAAAGTAATTCCATAGAGCCTATCAAGGTATATCCAACAAAACTTTTTCCTAGATGTGATATCCTGCGCTATTTTCACTAACATCTTGGATGACCGAAGAAAGGGAGGCATTTGCAAATTCATGGAGGAAACCATGCTGGTAGTTGCAAGAATTTTTGGTGACATAATCAGAATTCAAAATGAGCTTGATGAATTGGAGAAATGTTCTGAAATCAATCAAATAATAGAATTTGTCAATACAAGGTAAAAGTAAGCACAAAATACTCCAATGGGGAAAGAAAACCAGGCATATAGATGCAAAATGGGAACTGTCTGGTTAGGTGGCTTTATGGCAGTTAGCTATAATTGCATCTGAATTAACAATATGCCGTTGTTGCAAAAAACATGCATTTTGAGGTGAATTAACAGGAATGATGTATAAGGCATGGGAGGCAATTATTCTGCTCTACTTGTCACTAGGAAGGTCTCAGCTGTACTTCTGTATTCATCCTTGGGCCACGCACTTGTAGAAAAGACAGTGACAAATTGAGAGAATGCCCAGAGAAGAAGCAAAAAGAATGACGGGAGTCTAAGAAAGCCCAAACTCATTGGAAAAAAAAAATGAAGAAAATTAGTTAGTATAGAAAAGGGAGTATGATAACAGTCTTCAAATATTTAAAAGTTGTTATAAAGTGATCAGTATGTCTTCATTCCACTGAAGTGACAAGGATGAATCAGTTTAATTTGCAGAAGAGAAGGTCTAGGTGCAATATTAGGAAAAACTAACTGTGAGAATAGCTAAACTCAGGTTGCTTAGGAAGGCTGTGGAATCCCTCTCATTGAAGCTCTTGCAAAAAAACGGGGAAGGCAAGCATTAGTGAGGGATAGTCTAATTAGACTTGATCCTGTAATGAAGGAAAGGACCCAGATGACCTTTCAGTCTTACACATCTGTGATGCTTTGGGGCAACTTAAGACCCTATTTAATCATCTTTCAAACAGCACCTAGTGTATGAGTTGTTGCATAGACAAAGAGAATACTACCAGCCATTCCTGAAGTTACCCAGATTTTCAGTCCTTAACGACTTTGTTAATTAATCATCAACCACTTGTCTAAGGGAGTTATTTTCTATGCTAGGTCATTTCCCCATTTTTGACTGTTTGAGGCTGTGGGAGGAGGGACTGCAGGGAGGGTTCCAGGCAAAAATGTGGTTTTTATGAGACCTAGAAAAATGTATTAACTTTTCTCTTCTGAAAAAAAAAATGGCAGTCTTTTCTCTGAAAGGCCTAATATGTCCTCATTTTGGATCTGGAACCTGGAAGGATGAGGTAGTTTTTATTTTATCAACTCACTTTCTGTCTAGGGTGAGTGTTTCTTGGGCAAGCTCTTACCACTGTGCCCTGACATAAAATATATGTAGAATTAATTTAATGTTATCATCTGGGTGATGTAGACTACTGTAATTATTTTGAATGGAAATGCAGTAGGATCCAGTGGAGCAGAAACTCCTGTGTGAGGGCAGAACTTCTTAAGCCACTCAGACTTCTTTCTAGGGCTTGTCTGATCTGCACCTACAATTCAAAATTGACATGGAAGATTTCTTGTAACTCTGAGTTCATAACTTCTTGTGAGTTTTATCAGTCGCTTACTCCTCCAAAGCTTTTGGATCCCATTTTGAAACCCAAACTCCTTTGCTTTGCGTAGACGTTAAAAAGTGTTTTGCTTTTATCTGGACATTCATTGCAGACCATTTGAGATTAAATTGATTTCGTTTTCTGTCTCTCGGACTACTGCAAGCCTGCGGTCATGCGTGCTCCTTGCTTCTGTCTGAGGGCAAAGCTGTTTATAGTAGAGCTGTGAGGGCTGGCAGCGCTGTCTTTCTCATGCTGCTGAGCAGCTCTGACCAGCTGGACTCTCAGCAGCTGGAACCTGCCGACTTTCCGGTCGGAGCAGCCCGAGGGTTGGATATTCTGCTTTTAGCCTCCTTTGTATTTGTGGGCACAGCGTGGACAAGCAGAGCCTGTTGTTTCATCAAGCCTTTAGCAGTCCTCGCCATAGCAGTGGAGCCGCGCAGCATCACCTGTTCACCCAACTAATGGCTTCTCGTGGAGGCTCTGTATTTGTCCTAGCATTCACGTTTTACGTTAACGTGATAATATGAGAAATCAGCTTTTGCCAGCATGCTGTCTCAGAACACCTCCACAGCTTCCTTCGAGCAGCACAGTGCATCACTGGTGCTCACGCATTTGTCCTTGGTGAATCAGTTTCCTTCATGTCACACTTTTTTGCTTTCTGCCTAGCTGATGAGTTCCTTATAATATTCCCAGAGGTGACTGCACCGTGGTGTATGATGAATCTGTGTCCCTGGGAGGATAATGTTAGGTTTCTTTTGTGTGTCATAATGATACTGCATAATGGCGCTAGAATATATGCCTAGAGATGGAATAGTTCCAAACAAAACCAACTCAACAGTAGCAGATCTAGAAAAAACAGTTGTAATCACTTTTTTAAAGGTCATGCTTGCACCTGCATATCCTCCTCCCCCTTTCGTATATGTTCTTTAAAACACAAACCACTTTCTGTTTGCTGAGCAGCCCAGAGCAATCACATAATTGTGTAAGTTTTGTATGTGCTTTTATAATAAACTGGCACATTATAGGAGTATGTTTAAGTAGATGCTCTTTTAACCTAAGATATAATAGTACACACATTTAGGACCTGGTTCTAGCTAAGCTGTCCCTTGAGGTTACTGGGAACTGAAGACACTGCAATTTACAGGCTTATGCACTTAGCTGATTTAAAGACAGAGATGCAATCAGGAAAAAAGAAGTCTTTGTCATTTCCCAAACATCTTTCTTTTTCCCTCTGACATATTTCTATAACCCATGAAGTGGCTGTTCTAGGTGTCAGAAATCACTGGCTTTTTTCTGTAAGTGGAGTGCAGAAGTGCTGGTGTGGATGAGGAGCAGGGCTGTCTGTCTCTGCATAAGTGCATCGTATCATGTTCATCACACTCAAGTATCACTTGTTGGGGTTTTTGTTTTCTAAGGAAGCATCCACTGCTATTAATTAGTTAAAGTGAAATGAACTATACTGTCAAACAATACTTTTCCATTATAACACCCTTTTGAAATGCATTCAAATTTATTTTTACCTATTTGCACTTTTCATCTTACACACTCCAAAGTTTACAGCTTACAGTCCCCAAAGTTGCAGGCTGCTACACGAACTGTAACTACTCTATCTACCCTCCTACAGCTCCTTTCTTCTTCCTGCAATGTGGTGCAATTTTCCTGCAAACTAGCGCAGCTCACTGAAATTGAGGTTCCAGATGCAGCTTCCCCACCTCTCAACTTAGATTGTCTCTGAATAACAGGCAAAAACCAGACCTAGAAGGAGAGACCGGACTTCAGGCTCCTTCCTCCACTAAATGCTGTAACCACAAGGTGAAAGCCAGGCTGATTGCCTTGAGAGCTGAGGTCCCTTGCTGCCCAGAGGCCACAGCAGCCCAGCTTTTTTGGAAAGGACAACCACTGCTGTCTTTTACTGGGTAGGCATTTTCCTTATGTCCTGGCATGACTCCTTCAGGAGGAATAAACCCAAGTCACTGCTTCCTCACCCAGTGCTCTAACCGCTAGCGCAGAGCTGTCTGTGACCGTCATCCCCATTACCATTAAGAGAGAACCAATTGAACTGGACAGATTGGACTGCCCTTTGAAAGGTGCCTGCCTGCAATATAGCCAGTGAAGAGAAAGAGGCACTTAATCTCTGAACACCGGATGTCCCCCTGCAAGTCCTTTCATCTTCAGCTGGTAGCGTATTTCACCAGTTGCATTAGATGTATTGCATTAAGCCTGTGCAGTGCCACAGAGAGAAGGCCAAAAACTTCAGCTCATTTTCCCCCTCAGTTTCCTGGTTTTGTTTGAGCGAATCTATAGCATATGGATGCTCAGGAGAAAAACATCCTTTAAAAATAGGCAATGCGATTGTCAGACCTCAAAGGCTGACAAATGCCATCCTTCAAACCAAGTAATCTGATTTTCTTGAAAATGACTGACCGGGTTTCAAGTTGGCAGCAAGCATCCTTTAAACGCTGTGCAGGGCAGCAAACCTGCAGTTTAAAAGCCAAAATCTTAAGCAGAAATCCAGCTTGTGAAATGTTGAAATGGCTAGATGTTTCTTAAGGGTTATTTATATATCCACTTCTTATTTTTCATCCTCTGCTTCGATGAAGGTTGTTTTTACATTCCACAGCTCCTGTAGGAGGCTGTGCAAGGAGTTATTAATAAAATATTAATGCTGTCATCCCACAGGACATATTGTTTATACCATCACAGATGCAGATTACATCTCAGATCAATGGAGCAATTTTTTAAAAACCTCTTTCTAAAGCAGCAGTTGGAGTATGATTACAGTTGTCCACAGTAGTTATATCATACAGCAAATTAGGAAATATATGTCAGGACCTATTATTCTAATGGGGGTCTTGTAAGATTTTTAAACAATGTAAGGAGATGCCAGACTTGCAAACCGATGACCCTCTTTGAAACAATACCCCCAGTGGAGAGGAGAGAACAAAAATACTGTTGACTTGTGCATGGCTGTCAAGTTAATGCTTCACAGGAACCCACAATCCTAATCACCCTTCTTGAATGCAAGTTCTTCCTTTCTTTAGCTCCTTCATAAGGTATCCCTTAAGCACTCATTAGACCAACGCAGCTGAAAATGGGTAAATTTGTTTTCAATGTCAGCTACCACCATTTCAGTCCTGGTCAGATACAAAGGAGACAGTGCTATACTGCTGATGTCACTCTGTTTCCTGCAATATTTGTAAAGAAACATTTTGGTTTCAAAACACATTAAAATAGAGTAAGATCTTATCCAGTTATGCTCCATCAAACGCCCAGTATGTACAAGGATGAGAACTATAAAACTGTATAATGCAGAGGATGGAAATTCTCCGTCCTAAATGGCTATTTAAGTAGCACATCTGGAGAAATGCAACTGCCAAATTTTTAGCAATCAGCAGCAGCATTAACAAGGGAACCATTGTGGTATGTGTAATGGCAATATTTATTTTATGCAACTAAGAGTTTGTCCTAATACCAAATTAAATTATATACCAAATTAAAGGCAAGATCATGCTTTAGTCTTTCAATGGGCTCTACTTATTATGGAACAGGGACTTGTCATACCTGATCTGAAGTGGGGAGTTTATGCAGATATACGGCTGCAGTCAAGTCGAATGGCACAGGAACGCAGCGTGTGCAAGGGCAGGGAGCAAAGCTCCCTCAGTACTCTGTGCCTGCAAGCTGAGGATTATTTGAACAGTGGTCAAATGTTCTCAGGAAATGTGTTTTAATTAAATTCTGCTCAGCTAAGAAGTGAGACAAGGACACAATTGTCAACAAAATCCCTCCTTGATGTGCGACTGAATGCTAGTATCATAAGTCCCTCACAGTGTCCATCAGTATTTTGCTTTGGTGGATTGGCAGTAATATTACAGGCTGACAGCACAGAGGCCGGCAAGGACAGCGCTCTTCAGGCTCCGCTTACTGACGTTGCCAATATGGTCATAGAATATAATTTTCCAACCTGTGGAACAGTATGCACACCTCATCTCCAGGTTTTGTGGATCCCATAAATGAGATGGGGTGCCCAGAGTGCCCATGCAGAACACTTGTAATGCCCCAGGAGCTCTAAGCTCTTGTATAGCTTATGCAGCTCTGCTGAAGAGGTTTTCTTTCTGACTTGGCTTTACAATTCCATATTATTTTTTTTTTTACAAGGTCCAGCATAATGGGAAAAGACTATTACTGTATATCATCATCATCAGTGTTCTAGATGATGGGGCAGAGTGTACCCTCAGCAAGTCTGCTGATGATATAAAACTGGGAGAAGTGCTGAGGGACCTCAGCAGGCTGGAGAAATGGGCTGACAGGAACCTCATGAAGTTTCACAAGGGAAGGTGCAAATACCTGCACCTGGGGAGGAACAGCCCCAGGCACCAGCACATGCTGTGGGCCAACCAGTTGGAAAGCACCTTTGCAGAAACAGACCTGGGAGTCCTGGTGGACACCAAGTTGAACATGAGTCAACAATGTGCCCCTGTAGCAAAAAACAGGTTAATGGTAACCTGGGCTGCATTAGGAGGAGCGTTGCCAGCAGGTCAAGGGAGGTGATCCTTTCCCTCTACTCAGCCTGGTGAGCCCACACCTGGAGTACTGTTCTGGGCTCCTCAATACAAGAGAGACAGGGACATATTGGAAAGAGTTGAGTGAAGGCAATGGGCACAAACTGAAACATAGGAGGCCCCTCTGAACATAAAGAAACACTTCTTTACTTTGGAGGGTGACTCAGCACTGGCACAGATTGTCCAGGGAAGCTGTGGAGTCTCCATTCTTGGAGATATTCAAAAGCTGTCTAAATATGGTCCTGGGCAGCTGGCTGTAGATGACCTTCTTTGAGCAGGATGGTTGGACAATGACCTCCAGAGGTCTCTTCCACCCTCAACCATTCTGTGGTTCTGTGATTCTGAGTAAGAGTCTCACACAAAAGATGGATCATTACTAAAATGGAGAAGGAAAGAAATACAAGAACAGATGACAAGGGTGAGTCAGTCTCAATACAAGTTCGTATGGCAAGTCTCCACAGATTAAGAGTTTCAAAGTCCAGTCCAACCACCAGTCAAGGAATTATTTATCAGAACTGCGGTGTGACAGGATATTAGCAAAAGTAAAGAGGCAATACAGAAAAAAACTCGCTTTCAACAGATCTTCTGTGACTCACAGTCACAGACTGGCAGTATTTTCTGTGAAGTCAAAAACATCTTTTCTTTGCAGAAACAATTCCATGGAAACTCCACTCACTGAGTCTTCTAGATTTGATGTTTCCCCACAGGGAGGTAGGCTGTACTGGAAACTAAGAGATTCTGGGTATTATTCCAACATAAAGCTGATTCTCGTGAAGGGAAAGGTTGTTCCTGCCTACAGCAGAGAGAAATTATGAAAAAAGAGTTCACAATTACATATGCAAGAAGCTGTCTCTACATTTTCTCCAAAACTTTAATTTACATAGTGCTTTTGCCTTGCTTTCCCACCCCCAAGCTCCCACCTATTTCTAATCTAATACGTTATTCCCTATCTTAGAATTGATGCAGAAGAATCCTATAATTCACCTACAGAGTTTTTTGATCAGCACCTTCAGAATGAAATCTCTCTGTAAATGTCATGCAAGTCGTTCAGGAGTGAGACTAATCTTTTCATATCTTCAAAACTATACCAAGAGATAACAATTCAGTACTTGTACTTTAATATGCCTTGGCTAGAAACTCCGGCCTTGTATCTCCTCTTTGACCATCATAATATTTTGCCACACTTTCCACCCCAATTGCAATCAATGCCTACATTAGTCATCCACAGTTGCCCTGGTTAGGAAGAAGTCATACACAGGTCCTCGAAGAATGAGAGCACTGGGAGACTGTGATACATACAGTGTGGTGCAGAGTGCACTTTGTAAGCACAAGAGAAGTTCTTCCAGAAAAAAAAAAAAAAAAAAAGAAAAAAATATTTTAAAACAGTAAGTGGTTGGTTTATACTTTGCATAAATTAGGGGAGGTTTTCTTCTCTGAATTTCTTGGTTATTATTTTTTATATGCAAATTGAGTTTCTTGTTTGAGAATATAGATGGGGAATCCACCACTTCCCAGGGGAGATTATTCCAATGGCTGATTGTTCTCATTGTGAAAAATTTTCCTCTTGTGACTAAAGTCACAAGACTTCTATTGACCAAAGTCTATACCAAACGATGATGTCTAATTTTTATATGCTCTCCTTCCCTTTTCAGTATTCTCAGGCCTTGTCATGGGAAATGCAAAATATGGATCATGAATAATTTTGGGGGGGCTGAAGAGGGTATTTAACTCATGTTCTCCCAAATACACTGCCTGGCTGCAGCTGCTGGGATATTACATGAAAATGGGCATCCACTTGAATGTTCTTGAATGGCAGGAGACGCAGCTGCAGAGCTTTGCTTTCATCTTGGTGCTGTTGGCTGCACAGTCTGAGGGTCACTAGGCACACGCCAGGTAGGTCTGTGCCTTGGGAGATCATGGCAAGGGATGACTAGTCCATGAACCCAAAAGGGCTTTGCTTTTGGTTGCTCAGCTTAGTCAAACTGACAGTGCCTCAGGGCACAGGCAGTGATAGAGTATTTAGGGAGCTTTTGGTGAAAATTTGGGAACCTATGAACTCTAACGTGGCTTGGTCTCTTGAACTTGGTTAACTACATTTCAATTAGCTGCACAATAGGCATGTATTGGGGAGATTTTGTCCTAGCAGGACAGCTTATGGCTGTCCAGTTCCTTACAAACTGAACAGAGAAGAGTCTTGTCAGAAAATGTTTACTATGGAGTATTTCAGTAATTGTAAATGCCTTTTTCAAGATAACACAACAAAGTAACATTTACATTCAAGATAAGATGTTTAGGGTGGCATAAATTTTGTCCTGAGCATAAAATAGATACTTTCCACCAACAGGGAAAAGGAAAGGAGAAGCAGCAGTAGATAAAATTTCACTAAAACTTAATCTGCTTGTATGGAAGCCTTCACAAACCTAGAAGTGTTGGGATTCTTGAATACTTGAGATTACTTGGTACTGAAGTCACTTGTGTGCATCCAATCCCCTCTTAGGACTGGCTAATTCCCTTTATGTGCATGATAACATAACTTTGTGGCAGAAGATAATTGCTCCTCTGCACTGGGGAGAGGTTTGATGGTTAGATGATGTTAATTTTTCAGGAATACCATGTGTTCCTTTTGCTCCTGCCATAGTACCTTCCTGCTTGAAATAGATAAATAAACCAAGAAACATGCCTTTAATTTATCCAACTGTGATAAAGTATGCGAGATCTCTTCCTCCTTGAATGGTTTACTTAGGAGGAAATAAAGACTATATTTGTAGGTGGTAAAAAGTACCCTATGTATTTGATCCCTGGGTAATAACGTGAGGAAAGAAAGTAACGTACTCTTCTCATCCTTTTCTACTTTCCCGTGTGTAGAAATGAAAGGAGAAGATGTTTTTCTCCACAGAGAAAAGAAAAAGAAAAATGATGACACAAATCTTCATGGAAGTTGGTTATTCTGGGTATTAGCCATAGATGGGAAGAAAGAAAAAAAAAAAGCGCTAAGCCATTAAAGAGTTTAGAGAATTTAAAGCAATATTGATATGAGAACTGGAATCCCCACTATGAACTTTTGGCTCAGAGGGCGTAGGTTAGGCGACAGTTTCTTTGTTTCTCAGTACAAGCAGTGCAGTGACTTAATTCTTAGTTTCAGAAAATACGAAGTAAAAAGCAGTGCTCCTAACAGCAGCAAGACATTTTAGGCCCGTTTTATCCCCACAAGAATCACAGAGGGACAAGAACTTACCGGCTGACTGAGATAGATGTGAGGCCACAGTCGCCCAGAGATACATGAATTAAGGATGTGGCCCTGTAGCAGTTACTGCTGCTTCCATTCTCGTTTCAAAGAACTTCCACTGTAGGATAGAATGGAGAAGCCGTGAAGGTAAATGCTGTTAATGGACAGTGAGTTCCCCATCTGAGGTGAGTTACACCTACTGCTCAATAGCTTTTAGCTGTGTGTTCTTCAGAGTAACCACTCAGCATTGAAAGTGACTTTGAAAGTTCTTAATACTGAAAGATTTTAAAAGCTGGTTGGGCCTTTTTATAGATCTGCAAATGAAAAAAAGACATTCGCACAACTTGTTTGTGGAAGAAATACGTGGAAGAAATATCTACTGTGTAATTTACATAATGCTGTTATCATGTCAAGGCCGGGTAAAACCTCACTCAGTAGCAGAGTTGGTGAAGAGTGTTTTTGAGGATAAGACACTCTCAAAAAAAGACTAATCACATAATGGTATTATTTAAATTTAACATGGAATATTATCAGAGGAAGAGTCATATATATCCACTGACATTGCTGTGCCAGTTCTGAAAGTATCTGTTATAAAGTCTGTGGAAAAAATGGAAACATAATTGTTATACTGAAATTATGCTTAGTCCAAATAAAGTAATACCATTAGTGCAGGAATGTTTGTGGAATGTTTGGGGGGAGAGAGGGGGTGTTTTTTAACATTTTTCAAAGGATTTTCTTTTATTTGGCGGAGAAAGGGAAAGAGAATTAAAGTTTTTGCTATTGCAGTCAAAGTCCTTGCTAAAGAGCCATTTTATGAACTAGAATTTGCTTTCTAAAGTAAAAAATAAAAGATGATAACAAATTGGGGATAAGCACACATACAGCTATGGCTCTGTGTAAGAATCCATATGACTCAATATAATACTATATAACAAATTCCTGCCCATCACCTCCTCTTATCCTCACCATTATGCAAACATAATACGTATTGAAATTCCCACAGAAATGTGATACCAAATCCTGCTAAAAGATGCTAAAAAGAAATCCCACTTTCCTCTGGTATTATGTTCTTCTGGAGATATCTAGGAGCTTCATTTTATAAAAATTGAAGCTCTGTAAAAATGAGAACCTGGGGAGCAAAAAAACAGAATTACTTCTGTGTCCTTTTGGACATTAGGGTAATTTATCTACTGGCAGCTGCTGGGACTGACGGGCCAGTGGTATAATCCAGTAGTCTTTTATCCTTATATTTGTCTTTCTTTGGTTTATTTCTGTCTAGTCCTCGCTTTTCAGGATCTCTGTGTTATTCTTTACAGTTGAAATAAATGCCTTTTTGCTATTCAAGAGTAAGTGCCAACCTTTTTCATGGCTATTTGTGGGATTTTTTCATCCTTGGTGCCACTAGTGTTTAGCAGTGATTTTTTATGCATGCACAGCCGATCTGATCCAAAGCCCAGAGAACCTACTTGTGATTTATTTATATACTTCAGCAGGCTTTGGATCAGAACTTATGACTGTGGCCTTTATGAGACGTATTATTCTTGTAGATAGGCTGGTCCTGACAGAAGTTATTTTCCTAGGTGATAGCAACGTTATAATGCACGTTTGGTAACAGGAAAATATATATATACCCTGTGGTATACCACCAGAGGACTTTTCATGGAACTAAACAGACTGCTCATTAACATTTAATGGTCAAGGAGGGAGGGAGGAAAGAGGGAAGAAAGAGAGGAAAGGAAGGAAGAAGGAAATAGGGGAGAGGGGAAGTGGAGTGGGGGAAGGAGGGAGGTCATACCACAACAGGAGAGAAAAGGAAACCATATTGATTTTCTCAGTGAAAGCCAGTGTTATTAGATCTGTTGAGAAGCTGAGAAGGAGGAAATTACATGCTCTCTTTTAAAATTCATCATTGTATTTTGTTTCCGTACCGAGTGCCTGGTTCTGCCAACCAAGATAATTTCTAAAATACAGCAGAGTCTACCTTGTAGTAATAGGGAGTGAAAAGTGAAGACTGCCATAGTGCAATTCATTAAACTTAGATAGTGATCTGTACTCTGGTAAAAATTAGGTTTCTTGCTGTTGAAGATAGGTTTCATTGTCCTCATCTCCTGGGACTACATCAACTATCACTTACCAGACAGATGTTAAATGCTGCACTTGAAGTAGATTATTGCTTCCTCTTTCTTTGCTCCAGCTGATGGTCCTTTAATGTGCATGTTATTGGTCTGTTTAGAATTGGTGCAAGCTTTGAGTCTACACAATCTTTGTCATATGCAGCCATTACGTTTCTAATATAATGGTACTGCATGATACGGGGCAGAGGGAGATACCTCCATAAGCTTCATTTATGCCCATGTTCCCCAACAGAAAGACGATATACATCCACTTGTTCCCTGTGTGGTAGCTGTAAGCTGCNTCCATAAGCTTCATTTATGCCCATGTTCCCTCCACTTGTTCCCTGTGCGGTAGCTGTAAGCTGGGGAGAAGCTTTACTTCCAAGAAGTACAGCTGAACTGTGATGAGGCTGTACCATGTTTGAAAGCTATTGCTTTTATTTTACAAATCAGGGTGGCTTTAGAGGACGAAGCCTGCAATCGTCCCATTTTATTTGTTCTTCCTTGCTAGCAGTATGCCAAACAGCTCAAAAACAGATGAGGAGTCCTCTTCTTGTGGAAAAACAAACAGGCCTTTGACATTGCCATGACACAAAATTGATAGCTAATTCTATGATATCCAGCATGAAAAAAAGTGCGACTGTAGGGTGTATGAAATGAAGTCATAGGCCATGTTCCTCAGTGTTGGCCAAAAGACATTGCGTAGTTCTTAGCCTAAAAGTGAGTCAGCTCCATGTATTCCAGTTCCGTTTTCAGCTCTGGTTATTTGTGATCTTGGAATGATCTTTGCCACTCAACAGTGTTGTATTCAGTTTCATAGTCTTAAGTATTACTAAAGGCAAAGGAAATCATTGCTACAAGCTGAATTCCTTGGAGCAATGTTTATAAGTATTCAGGGCGTCCAGTTAGGGCTTCACATATTGTCAAAAAGGAAATAAAAGCAGGAGGAAGAATCGCAGAATCATAGAGTCATAGAATACCAGGTTGGAAGGGACCTCAAGGATCATCTGGTCCAACCTTTCTGGGCAAAGCACAGTCTAGACAAGATGGCCCAGCACCCTGTCCAGCTGAATCTTGAAAGTGTCCAATGATGGGGAATCCACCATTTCCCAGGGGAGATTATTCCAATAGCTGATTGTTCCCGTTGTGAAAAATTTTCTTCTTGTGTCCAGTCAGAATGTCCCCAGGACTAACTTGTACCCATTACCCTTCATCTTTTCCTTGTAAAAAGGAAGTCTCCATCTTCTTTGTAGCCACCCTTTAAACACATGGTGATAAGGTCTCCCCTAAGCCTTCTTTTCCCAATGCTCAACAAACCCAGTTCTCTCAGCCTTTCCTCATATGGCAGTTTCCCAGTCCTTTGGTCATCTTTGTGGCCCTTCTCTGGACCATCTCCAGCCTGTCCACATCTTTTTTGTATAGTGTGGACCAAAACGGAACACAGTATTCCAGGTGTGGCCTGACAAGTGCTGAGTAGAATGGGATAGTGACTTCTTTCTCTCTGCTGGTGATGCCCTTGTTGATGCAACCCAGCATCCTGTCGGTTTTCTTTGCCGCAGCAGCACACTGTTCACTCATATTGAGCTTGTTGTCCACCAGGACGCCCAGGTCCCTTTCCACAGAGCTGCTCCCCAGCCGAGTAGATCCCAGCCTGTGCTGCACTCCTGGATTATGTTTTCCCAGGTGCAAGACCTTACACTTGTCTTTGCTGAACTTAATAAGGTTCTTGTCAGCCCATGTTTCTGGCCTATCCAGGTCTTTCTGCAGGTTGGCTCTCCCTTCCAAAGTGCCCGCTTCCCCACTCAGTTTGGTCTCATCAGCAAACTTCATCAGGGTACATTTGATGTCATCATCCAGATTACTTATGAAGATATTAAACAGCGTTGGGCCCAGTATCGATCCCTGCGGGACCCCATTTGTGACCGGTTGCCGTTTTGAAAAGCAGCTATTGACCACCACCCTCTGGGTGCGGCCTGGCAGCCAATTCCCACCCACCACACAGACCACTTGTCTAGACTGTAATGCATCAGTTTCTCTAGGAGGAGGCTGTGGGAAAATGTATTGAAAGCCTTGGAGAAATCCAGGTAGACAATGTCCACTGCTCACCCCCCATCAACTGTGCAGGTTACTTTGTCGTAGAAGGCAATCAGGTTTGTCAAGAACGATCTGCCCTTGGTGAATCCATGCTGGCTTTTCCCAATCACATGCTTCATTTAACTTGTGATAGCCCCCAGGAGGATTTGTTCCATAACTTTCCCAGGGACTGAAGTAAGACTGATGGGCCTATAATTTCTTGGATCCCCTTTTAAGCCCTTCTTGTAGATGGGCATGACATTAGCCTTGTGCCAGTCTTCTAGGGCGTCCCCTGATCTCCACGACTTCTCAAAGATTATGGAGAGTGGCTGCACAATGATGTCAGCCAGCTGTCTTAACAACCTCAGGTGCATAACATCAGGGTCCATCAATTTGTAGGGGTTAAGGTCCTGTAACAGTTCACATACCAACTCTTCCTTCACTGGCAGTGGGTCTGTGTTTGCATCAACCTGGATTTTTGTTCCCAAGGCCTGGGGCCCAACAGTGCTGGTAAAGACAGAGGTGAAGAAAGTGTTGAGAAGCTTTGCCTTTTCAGTGTTGTTGGNTTCCGATCTTAACAGCAGGCCAATATTTTCATTCTGTTTCTGCTTGTTGTTTATGTACCTGAAGAACTCTTTCTTGTAGTTTTTGACATCTCTGGCCAATTTCAATTAGAGCTGAGCTTTTGCTCAGAATGTGTTTCTTTTTTACTGGACATTTTCCCATTTGGCACTGTACCAAACTTCCTGCCTTAATACTTACTTGAAAAATACAGCTTAGATCTTAACTTCACATTAATTATAAAAGATTACTTGGCAAGTTTTCATTATATATTGCTACATAATTCTCCAGCAGCACTTATATGCAAATGCAGGAGCAATGGGATGAGAATAATAGAAAAGAGGTATCTTAAAAGGTTGACTGAGTTTCTCCCATAATCCTTCTCCTAGTTTAAACAGCTATCCCATTGAGTGCACTGCAAATGGAGCATCAGTGATAATCTGTATTTCTCTGGCATAGAAGTGTTTGATTATATATTTTCTAACTAGACTGCAATGGCCAGATTTATCGGGAAATGAAAGAAGGAGAAGAGGAACAGCAAACAGTTGCTATATTGAAAGAAAGCTGTCCATTGGCATTTATCCTCCTACGCGTTTTGCTCAGTAATTCACTTAGTCTGACTATGAATCATTATCAGACTGACTCCCAGGAAGAAAAATCACCAGGCAGCCACTGTATTAATAATAGTGATTACAGTTTTCCGTTGTATCTCAACAACTGTAGTTTATTCTATCTGATGCTTTTTTTTTCTGTGGGGATAAAGTGAAAAAACAAAACATTTTTCTCACTCAATAGCATTTTGGTTATTTTATTGAGCAATGTCTCAGTGACCATAGATGTGAAGGAAGTGTAAAGTTTATGTTCAAATAAATAAACAAAAGGTGAAAGAAATACCCGATAATCTGAAGATATCAAAATGTTTTATCAGAATTTTCCTGACTCATCTTCTCGGTTACATTTTAATAAGGGGTGAGTAGTCCAACACATTTTAGATGAGGAACAGAGAAGATTAACGTACCAGAGTTAAGATGATGACAAGTTAGTGCTATGCCATCTTTTAGGGTATTCTCCTCAGGAAAAGTCCATATTTGTCTGGTTTTATACAGTACATATTGGGGGTTTTGTGTGCACATACACACAATACACAGAATACAACGTAGGAATGCTGATACTTAGATACAAAAACAGCAAATAGGCATTAAACAAAATAAGAGATTAGATGTTTTGGCTTGCCTGAATGCATCTAGTTACAGAGCAATTAGAATTTTTTTGTTGATTCTGGTAGCTTTATTTGAAATATTACACCCTACTGTTAGAAACTATATATTGCATTCATTTTTCTGTCACTGTATATGTGCCAAAAAAATCCGTGGGATAAATATATTTGGCTCCTGCTCATTTAAAAGCAAGTTACTTTATTAGTGTTGAACTTTGAGGGTTTAAATGCTATTAAAGTTTTTTGAGTGGCCATTCAGTCAGTCTGTGGGCTGACTCTCTTTAACATAACCAGAATAATTTAATTTTTGAACACTTGACCTAGACATTGGCAAGCAATCCAGTCTTGGAAAAGCCACAAGTAATTAAATCACTGAGACGAGCATAATAATTGGCTAAGCCCAAAACTGGAAGCCAAAACTCCTTCTCTGTAGTTGTGACTGTCCTGACAAGTCATTTCAGCTGTTAAAGTCTGGGCTTTTTCAATCTGAAGAATTTTTATAAATTTAATGACACTGATCATGAACAGGCTGTGGGGGTAATTGGGGGTTTTGGAGGGGAAAAACACAAAACCCAAAAATCCTTACAATGAAGATGAAGATGCAGCAGAAATGTTGTCTTCTACTCAGTAATGTGTAAAACTTCAAACGTCCATTTTTCTGATGACCAAAATGTTTCCCTAGAATGCAATGTGTTATGTCGTGGCCTTTGTAATATGAGCTATGGTAACATTCACAAGATTAGTATTGGCAGTACTTCTCTCTTTGGGCCAGTAGTGCGCTCATCCAGAATGTGAATTGAAATCATTATTCTGCCTTGGAGGATTAGAGACTTCATTGTGCAACTTTTGGTAATAAGCTAAAGGCCGTAGCTATTAATGGTATGAAGCATCCTGAGGTTTGCTGATCTGCATCTCCTCTGTTCATCCAGTTCACTATCTAAATAGTGAAGCTGAAATAAAGAGGAAAAAAAAAGAATAGTTTTACAGTTTGGTGTTCAGAGCAGTATTGATTTGGCATCTAAATTTAAACTTTATCCCAGTATAAGTACCCACATCCTTTCATGGCCTTATTTCTGATTTCTCATATCTTAGATAAAAAGTCTTTGCTCTAAAAAAAAACTTTGAAATCACTTAGCACTTCGAAGTGGTAAATCAATAACATTTTTGATAAGGCAAATACATTATTAACAGTCCACACAGAGGGGATATCGTTCATCTCCTATATGTGTCCAATCTATATTTATAAAAGTAATGATATCACTGTGAAAGCAAAAGCTGTTGAAAAATGGAGAGGAAGAAATTAAGGAGAGGTAAAGAATCCATCTCTCTTTTCTGCTGTCTTTCATCTATAACATAAACCGTAGGGTTCACATCAGTTCAAATCGTGAAATAATAATTGAGGTAGGAGCAATGGAAGACCTGAATCAGACTCATGATTATTTCTGTGCTACCCATTATTGCCAGTTTGAGAAGCAGTGTTTATACTTTGTAACTGGTTAGAGTCTACAACATACATGGTCTTAGACTGTATCCCTATTTCTACCTAACAGTGATGAGGTTAACCTCCCTGTGTTTCAAAGCTTACACTTGTGAAGGAAGTATGGCTTCTTCACAAATATTTAAAGCATTTCTTTTTCTTTAACTGTCATTAGAGCTAGGACTTGTTGTAGTTCCTGAGGGGGCATGTGCTAAGAGTGTGCTCCTAGAAACACAAGAAACATGATCCTAATAAGAGCCAAGAATGCAAACTCTGATGTCAGAACAACAGTTACTGAAGTGCTGGGAAGTACAATTTTCCAAGTAAAACATATCTCCTCACGAATGCAATTTTCTGACATCGTTATTAAACCCATAAAGCCCAAAGCTTTGTTTTTAATATTGTATTTCTTCAGAAACTACCCCCATATTCAGTACGAAGAAGAAATGCAGAGTATTTGTTTCACGTATTCAGAATCCCATTCATTGGACTTGCGATTTACATTTCAAGTTATGTATATTTTCCATTGATTTAAAAAGTTGTCTTCCATTTTTCATCAATTGTACATCACATTCGGCCAATCCTGATGCACGGTAGTAAACAGCAGCACTCGTGATGAAGGTTTACAGCCCCGGTGCCACACGGAGAGCAGTGTGTGAGCACGCTGAGGAACCCCTCTGCTGGCAAGTTGCTGGGAGGACCACAGCCCACTCAGTTTCACAGCTTGCCTTCAGCCCTGCTCACTCTTCCCGCTTGCATGGGGTACCCACGCGCAGAGTTGTTTGACACACGCTTTTCTTTCAAGTGTTTTTACAAAAGACAGAAGTGCCTTAAGACCTTGTGGGCCAGATCTTCCAAAGACAGCAGTGGACAGAAGTGAAGTACGAAATGAGAATCGGGTGCTCGTTGCAGGGATGGGAACACTGAGGCTAAGGATGAGGAGCAGAGTTAGGTATGAAGATTTCCTAGAAAGAAAGGCCAGGAAAATTTTCTTCAGATGTTCTACCCTGGGCAAGAGTGGTAAAGGTTATGGTGAAGGCAGTCTTCCATTAACTTGTAATCTGCTGTGTTCAGGCTCATTTTCATTCACTGTGAATTGTCAGTTACTTCTTCAGAGCTGACAGCTTCGACAAACATTGCTTCCTCTGTGCACTCTTCAAGATATATCGTGCACATTTTTATTCTCCTCAGATTCCCAAAGCACAGTTTGGGGGAATTCATTTTCAAAGCTCAGTTTCAACAATATTTTTCAAAATGGCTGGCACTGCTTTGATTTATGATTTCCATCATAACACCTACAGTAAAACAATCTGCTCTTGTTTAAAAACATTTGGTTCTTTCGCTTTTACTTTGGATTTCTGCAAGTCATGTAAACTGCAGCAGTTTCACCACCTGCTGCCTACACTGGGTGCATTTACGTTAATGCTTCAGTTCAGATCTGGAGTGGACTTCTGAAGCCAATCTCCTGACTGCTCCCCACTTGCCAAGCTTTGGTTCGCAAGGTAGAGTTGTCTCACAGTGCATGACATGGGTTCATCTCAACTGACACTAGCCAGGAGATGTGCTGCAGGAACGCACCTAATGCGCTTCAGCAGCCAATGGGCATTCAGCCCGTGGGACCAGACAGAGCTAGGCTGAGGTAAAAACCTTCTGAAAGACATATGGTTTCAACATCTGGTCCTCAACGCCATCCGTTTCGCTCTATAAATCCACTCCTGTTGGTCTGCTCTACTTGCTAATATAGACACAGCCATTATCTGCTCCAACATTTGCAGCATTTATGATTAACATGTATTTGGCTGCTCAAATATAATTTGGATCATCATGACTGGACTCTGGTTCCTTCTGAAATTCCTGATGTTCCTGCCTCAGACCAGAGCCTGCCATTGACACCCTGTACATTTCATTCCATAGCTTTTGATCCACGCTACAGGTTCTCACTAGTTATGCCAGTAGGATTTTCCTCTTGACATACAACATGTACACAGATTTTGTTCCTTGTTACTGAGCTCAGTATCATTTTTACCATAGAAAGAAAGCTTCCACACTGCCTGTGTTCCTCAGTGTGGAGATCACTCGTACTTCTGCAATTGCAAGCAATAATGGCGTCTGTTGCTTATGTGGCTTTTTCAGCTACACCGGCTGCTGGACCCCAAAGAAGAAAACTGATTAAAAGTTGTCAAATACCTGTTCAGATTTGCCAGCAGGAGCATTGATTTTGAGCATTCAGTTAATTTGTTGTAGCCTTAAGTCTCTGCAACCATGAAATACTTTTCATTTATACTTGGTTGATTTCAAGCTACCATTCATACAAATAGAATAGATATTTTTCTTTTTGTCAGCCAGAGAGTAGCTGAAACAGTATTTGCATCTTTTTCGTACATAATATACATAGATCAGCTTCTTGCCATGACTACTGGTGAGTGTATGGCAATATGTAATTACATTAAAATCACTGCTCTAAAATGTTCTTTGGAGCATAAAGATTCATAGATGCTGTAAGATTTCAGTAAGGTGTAAACAACAAAGTTCTTTATGAAAGGAGAATCTTTTTATTATATTCACTTGACTGAATTGCCTTTGTTTCTACACAGAAAAAAGGCAGAACATCATCAAATCTTTTTAGCAAGCTCATCTCATAGGTTTGAGGCCTTTCTGGGGCACAGGAAATAACGTCCTTCATCTCACCAAGCCTTCTGATTCCCCTCATTTCTTTCTGGCAATACTTATGAAAAGCTTCACATCCAGACTGCAAGAACAAACTTCCTAGGTCGGGCCAAAGCATCGCCGCGCTGCCTGCAGCCAGCATCCTCAGTAACTCCGCGTGCCCTGGCTCAGGATGTTGTGAGGGATTATGGTGTTGGCACGACACTGCCTTCTGGGATGAGCTAAAATTACTATTGTTATCATTAGCTTCATGCTAGGGATTTGTTATATTATACGCTGAGGCACAGATAACGACAAGTCAAAGAATTTCCATTCCACATAACAAAACCACAAAATAGGAAACTGTGAAAGTTGGAAGGAGATTATAGTTTCTCTAATTTGAATGTATTTGTTTTACTTGAACGTGATAGTGGATAGTAGGGAATTTAGAGAAGATGCGAACATGGGATAATGGCATTCATCAAAAGAAGCATGGAAGAAAGTGCCCAAAAGTACAGTGGTGGGAGAGAGAAAAGAGTGTGATTTTCAGTCAGTTCTAACGTCAGTGGTGGAAAGAGCAGAATAAGGGAAATGCGTGTTGGGAAAAGATTTGTGATGGTGTTCTGAAGGACAGACTGCAGGTGAGCAATGGGAGAGGGTATGTCAGTGGAAAGAGAAAGGAGATTTCTACTGCCTTGGGGCAACAGTAGGAGCCTGGGAAGTCTTGGGCTGTGGCAAAAGGAAGGAGCAAAAGAAACAGAGCATGGAGCGGGGAGTGCAGCCTAACTCCGAGGGATGGCCATGGGCAGCCAGCCCAGCCCAAACTGGCAGAGGCTTTCAAAGAGCCGGGGAGGGGGGCGGGTCTAAAGAGTTTGCTGCAGCTTGGAAAATCACCAAGCTGGCAGAAAGTAGACCTGGAAACAAGGGTCTGTCTGCAAGGATGCAGAGGGCAAGCCGAGAATTGTTATTTCTGTCCTGTCTGACCATGTTTGAAGGCTTTTCTATTTAAAAAGTTAATGATTCTAATTTATATTTAAATAAAATTGGACTTCCTGGTTTTAAAAGCCTTTGATATTTGTTAGAAAATTCACTACAGAAGATCTGAGCAGGTTCATCTCCCAAGTTTTGGTTGACTTGGGCTCGGAATTTCTTAAGGGAAGCTTTTGAGAGACAAGGTGAAATTAATATTAGACAGTCTTTTCTAGTGAAAAGCACATTAGAAATCACAATATTTGCCCAGGTGATAAACTATAACTGACAGCTAATGTCTAGGAGAAGCATGACTTGAGGAGGAGCTGGAAGCTTACCCCGTGTGCTCTGATCCCCACCTGCAGGATATTCAGATTCGTAACCCTATGACTTCAACTCATTTTGGTTTGCTTGGCTGTTGTACCCAACGGTTTCTTCTGTTGCTGTTTACAAGAAGTAAATGGGTGTATATACCGTCTGACCTGCAGTGCTTTTGATGCAGCAAGGTGATACTGGTAACTCGCTTGACCTGATACTTTTTGAATAATTTAGCCCAGGTTTGTTTCGCGGTAGCTAGCTATCCAGATGAGCATCTTGTATTACTGCCTATTGTCATGGTTACGGGACTGGCTGCATCTCTTCTCCCCTCTCTGAGTTTTCTGAGTGCAATATGAGGGCTGTCCTTGCCTGGGGTGCAATATAGCAAATCTTCTGCCGACAATCTGGGATGTAGCACAGCAGCCTGTAAATGAGCACTGGCTCATTTCAACATGTCTAATAGAATTCAAATGTGTGCATTGGATGCACTAATATTAGCTCTTAACTACTAGTAAGTGGGAAGCTAACTGAAGCAATTATATTTTCTTAGGTCTGTGCAGTCAGCTCTTGGTTTTAATTAGCCCTTTGAAGTGTTACCAGAATTCCCTGTCAGGAAAAAACATTTATATGTATGCAAACACATAAACATACACAAAATATTATATTATTTATATTACTACATTATATAAACAAAAGATTCTCGAAGCAGCTACTAACCTCTCACACTGATCTGTAGACTACTTGAACGTTTCTTATGGAAAATAATGGAGTCTTTGGTGAAGGACTTGATGTCTGTGTCCGCGTTGCCTGTGTCTGAAGTGGCCACAGTGAAATGCCGTGCCAGCCCCTGCGTCCTGGAGAAGGTGCCCTGCTGCCTCGCAGGACCTCCTGGCTGCTCTCGCCCGGCAGCTGCAAAGGCACATGGCTGGAGTGGGCATGCGTGGCCCTGGGTGGGCAAAGCTGGACCACGCAGCCAGGCTCTCCAGCCACAGCATCGCACACCTTTTTCCTTTTTCAGGATAGAATCACTCTTTGCCTCTTTCCCTCTGTGTAAGGATTTTTTTAAAACATCTTATTGCTTTTATTTATTTAAAAATCTTATTGGATGGCTGACTTCATTGGGCAGAAGGAACGTTAATGACATCCGTATGATTAAAAGAGTTATTTGGAAAGGAGGGGTTTGCAGTAATTCCCAAGTTTTTTTGAATGCCCATTTCTTTCACCTAAAAGCTCCTCCCCCTGTTTTCATAGAATCATAGAATCATAGAATGGTTTAGGTTGGAAAGGACCTTGAAGATCATCAAGTTCCAACCCCCCTGCCATGGACAGGGACACCTCCCACTAGACCAGGTTGCTCAAAGCCCCATCCAGTCTGGCCTTGGATACCTCCAGGGATGGGGCTTCCACAACTTCTCTGGGGAACCTGTCCCAGTGCCTTACCACTCTCAAAGTGAAAAATTTCTTCCTAATAGCTAATCTAAATCTACCTTCTTCTAGTTTGAAGCCATTCCACCTCATCCTATCACTGCATGCCCTTGTAAAAAGTCCTTCCCCAGCTCTCCTATAGGCCCTCTTTTAGGTACCAGAAGGCCGCTATAAGGTCTCCTGGAGCCTCTCTTCTCCAGGCTGAACAACCCCAACTCTCTCAGCCTGTCTTCATAGGAGAGGTGCTCCAGCCCTCTGATCATCTTTGTGGTGTCCTCTGGACCCGCTCCAACAGGTCCATGTCTTTCCTTTTATTTATTATTTCTGTATATTGTGTGTGAGGGGTTTTTTGTTGTTTTCTGCTTTCCCTAGAGGTTCATAAGCATGTAGGTCTGATATCTAAAATGTTCAAAAAGTGACTTAACTGTTGAAGGTAGGATTCAATGGTAGGTGTGCTAAGTATTTCTACAGATGAGGACTAAAAGAAGGGCAGGTACTCTGATCACAGATTGCAAACTATGTTTTAACTTTCCCACATGAAAAGAATACATGGATGACAGTTTAGGTTTTAAATTTATTTACCCCAAATGTTTTGATTTCTAGGAACTTTGAACCAAAAGAACTGGGGAAAGAAATATTCAGCCTGCAATGGTGCCAAACAATCTCCTATTAATATAGATGAAGATCTCACCCAAGTAAATGTGAATCTGAAGAAACTTAAATTCCATGGATGGGAAAAGGAAACTTTGGAAGATACTTTCATTCGGAACACTGGCAAAACAGGTAAAAAGTCAGATTTCGTGTTTGGAGTTAAATGAGGTCAGAAAAGTGATATAGGCCGGACAATCAACCGAGGACTTTTAATGAAACATTTTTATTTCACTTTTCCTTAGCTTGTGCATTCTGAATTTATCCATTAAATAAAAAAACAGGTGATGACAATAGCCAAGCATAATAGAGAAATCACTAAAACACAAATGAAAATTATATGCACAGACAGATAGAGCCAAAGGAGTCACATCATTACTATCATTCCATCATGAGCACTTCATTGAAGCTAAACAGTAATTTAGCATTTGCTATGAAATAATGATAATTATTACTACATATATATTATACATACTAGAATCTGTAACAAGTATACAGAAATGATTTTTTAAAAGTATGAATAAATTACTTACTCATCTGGAAGCACTTCATGGATGAGTTGTGGTTTCAAAAAACTCAAGATGAGATTCATCTCCCCTACACACAGACACCTATAAGTAGACACTTGTGTCTGAATTACTCACTTAGACTTCTTCTTAAAGTCAAAGAAGAGAAATAGGTGCTTTTATGGTCCGATTTGTCTTACCTATCTTAGAAATGCATTTTAGAAAGAAGTGATTTATGCTTACAAGTGCCTATTTGTCCCAGCTATAAAGGAAGGTTACGGTGGCATTTACATTGTCAGTCAAATCTTTTTGCAACCACTTTGCTGTATAAATCCAGGATAGCAGTAACTAAAAGCTGCTTGTTGGAAATACTGTTTCTTGTTTCAGGCATAGGTATGGAGGAAGGAATCTCTTAACAACTGTCTTTGACCTTCTACCAGTTTCAGTGGGACCCCTAGACCGGCAATTTTGGTTTAGTTTAGTTCAGTTCAGTTCAGTTTAGTTTCATTGTTCCTAATTTCTGTTCTTGGCCCCATCATATACTTCCTACATACTACTCCACAAATGACTGACTTCCCTCTTGCCCTACTACATGAGATAAATAGTGCATTTGTCTTTTCAAGACATCCCTAAGGAAGCATTCTTTAAAGTCCATAAAAGTGAACTAAGCTCTTCCTCATCAACAGCAATTCAGATATTATAAAAGGAACTGCTAAGCTCTGCAGTTAAAACTGTCTTTGAGGTCTCGAGGAATGGAATGGGATGGAATGAAACTGAACTCCGTTAGTACTTTTTTAGCAAGAGGTCAAATAATTCACAATCACTGGAGGTGGGAAAGCCAAATGTGGGGCTTTGGTCTGTTCTGCTCTGCTCATTCCCTCCAGAAGACAAATGCTAAGTCCCGTCTCCAGTTGGTTTACAGTTATGTCCAGCTGAAGACCTGTCATCACCTTCTCCCATGAAAGACTGCTCCACAGCTAAGGGGTCTCACAGACAGGACAGTCCTCCTAGGAGCTGGCTAAAATTTTCCTTTCATATGTTGGCCCATGATTTCTATCTAGAATTATGATAATGATGGGTGGGGGCGTATTTTCCTTTTTGTTAAAAACACAGGTGCTTTCAGGAAGCTATGTATTTCAGGAATTTCTGTTTCTCAGATGGTCAGATTGGTGGCTAAGCCAGTTTTCTGAGCTTTTTGGTGTAGTTCTGTGGCTAGTTTCAGACAGCAGTAGACCAATGTAATAGCGCACTTCAGTAGATGACTTTTATGAATTGTAGCATGAAATGAAACATATTTCTCCATGCTAATAGTGAATTACCACACTTCTTACTTGGTTTAAATAACCAATTTCCTGTCAAATTGCTTATGAAATACAGGGAAAAAGATGGTTCATATTTACCTTTAAGCACCTAATACTGAAATATGAGAGTCATAGATGCCTTGGCTGGCTTCTATATTGACACTTCGTTTTTTTCTCCCCCTCTCTCTCTTTGTTCAGTGGAAATTAACCTGACAAATGATTATTATGTCAGTGGAGGTGGCTTAGACACCATATTCAAAGCAAGCAAGATCACTTTTCACTGGGGAAAATGCAACGTGTCATCAGACGGATCAGAACATAGTTTAGAAGGACAAAAATTTCCTCTTGAGGTAAAGTATGGAATAGATTTTGACCATGTTGACCATTTTGATAATTTGACATTCTGCAAAAAGTAATACTGTTTACTAAATACCTTTGTTTATCACTTGATTAAAGTCTATTTGCAAATATAATCATTAACTTGAATAGAAATTAATAATATTTAAATGATGCATTTTAGAAGGGCAGTATAAGGCGTTATTCCGTGGCATGTTGAGAATGCCTAAACTGCTTTTTTGCACACATCTTCTAAGATGGCATTAGAAGTCGGTTCTGCTAATCTAACAGAGTTCAAGCTCACACTAACGGTTAAGCTCCTGTGAGGTTGGCCCACCAGATTCCACAGCAGTCAGTTGTTTAAAGTGTAAATGGACTTTTCAAAGCTGGGGCTTTGCTGAGAGCCCATGGGAGCTGCTGGGCCTTACCGAGCTAAAGCGTGGCCCATGTCGCTGGGCTGGAAAGAGAGCTGACAGCAGCATGCCAAAAGCCCCCATGTGAGAGCAGGTTTTGGGCACAGCCGCGTTCACGGGCAGCCAGGCCAGCGTACCTCTGGCTGGTTTGGCAGAATTGCTTGCAGCAGCATGGGGATGGGGTGGAGGAGAGCAGTAGCTCTCACTGAGATCCAGGAGGGCACTCTGCAGACCAAACTTTCAACCCTCAACTTTCAACCCTCATCATTGTGATGATTTTCCAATTAAAAAGATGTAGTTGTGGCAGGCAACAGTGCTGCTTCTCACTCCAAGCACTTTGGACTTCTATGTCAGAGCAAAGCAATACAACAGAGGTTCTCTCATACTCTGTGGAGAGCTGTGAGCCAGGAGCTTTCCCTGGGCAGTGTCATTTTCTTTGCCTCATTAGCCATTTAAAAATTCCCACTCACACTCCACCTGTCCTGATGATGGAATATTCTCTTCTGTCATCATCAAATGAAAAGCTAGTAGGAGCAGGACACTAACCCATTCATGTTGGTGACCTGTCACTGGAGGAGATTTCCCAACTGCGTCCAGAGAAAGAGAGGAAGGGGTGCAACAAACCCAATGCCCATGACAGCAGTCAAATGCAGGTACAAAATACCTGATAATCTTTTATTACCGATTCTTCTCTACACCTACTGCAAGGCAGATGCAGTAATGACATCCTGCCTTATTACTCATGTTTTACCACTGATTTCAAGATTCATCTCACCTGCGTACTTTAGGTTAGATGTCCAGTATCAGCAAGTTATCTTGGCTTACCATATTATCCGTGGAGAACATTGTGCTCCTTGAAAGGATAAGTCCTTCATACTCAGTGGTTTTCCAGGAGAGGTCATTTTTAGGTGGCTAACAGCTGACGAATTCCATTCTATATCTTCAGATCAGGCATGTGACATAGAGAAAAAATCCATATATTTGTAATTAAATTATTGCTTGGACATTTTTTCTTGAAATATGAATATAAATAACTGCACTGATTAATTTTTTTTAGTTTTTGGTATATATAACATTTGAATGTATTTTTATTTTCAGATGCAAATCTACTGCTATGATGCAGATCAGTTTACAAATTTCGAAGAGGCAATTAAAGGAAATGGAAAGTTAAGAGCTTTATCAGTTTTGTTTGAGGTAAACAAAATATATCTTTGTGTCATTAAACAAGCTTTGAAACATGGCAGATGTTCAAACTGAATTTAACTGGTTCCAATGTGTGATCACTGAGTTAAAAATTTGCATATATCTTTCTAATTTATTCTTACAGAAAAGCAAATGGGCAAAATACGCTTGCTCTGTTTTAAGTCATCTGTAATTTTGGTGGTAAACTGCAACTTTCAAATTTTTTTCATTAATCCTGTACTGTTAAAAAAATGCAATTTCTTTTTAACAGATTGGACTAGAAGATAATCCGGATTATAATCCAATCATTAACGGAGTAGATAGTGTTAGTCGTTTCGGTAAGTCTACCTCCATGTTTTATTGATTACCGATTACACTAAATTCCATTTCAGTGTAATTATGAAACCTTAAAGACATCGGGGAGCCAAGTTCTCTAGAGCTCAGCCATGGCTACTTTGTTAGAAACAACAGAAGTCATCTGTACAGACTAAAGAGCTGGGCAATCACCAAACGTATGAAATTTAAGATGAACAAATGCCAGATTCTGCACCTGGGACAGGGTAATCCTGGTTATGCATACAAGCTGGGGGGCAAGAGGCTGGAGAGCAGCCCCACGGAAAGAGGTCTGAGGGTTTGGGTTGATGGCAAGTTGAATATGAGTCAGTAGTGTGCCCTGGCAGCCAAATGGGCCAACCATGTCCCAGGGTCCATCAAGCACAGCATACCTAGCTGGTCGAGGGAGGCGATTGTCCCACTCTACACTGCACTGGTGCAGCCCCACCTCAAGTACTGTGTGTAGTTTTGGGTGCCTTAATGTAAGAAGGGCCATCAAACTATTAGAGGGTGTCCAGAGAAGGGTGACCAAGATGGTGAAAGGTCCCAAGGACAAGACTTATGAGAAGCGGCTGAGGTCATTTGACTTGTTCATCTTGGAGAAGAGAAGGCTGAGGGGTGACCTCATGGCAGACTACAACTTTCTCCAGGGGGGCAGCAGAGGTGGAGGTGCTGATCTCTCTCTGGGGACCAGCAATAGGACATGGGCAAATGGAATGAAGCTGCATTGGGAGAAGTTCAGACTGGACATTAGAAAAAGTTTTTTCACTGAGAGGGTGCTAAGTCACTGGAACAGGCTCCTCAGGGAAGGAGCACATGGAGCACAGCACCAAGTCTGTCAGAGTTCAAGGAGCATCGGGATGACCACTTAGTCATATGGTTCAGGTATAGGTAGTCCTGCGAGGAGTAGGGAGTTGGACTCAACATCTGCTGGAAAAGTAGCACAGCGAGCTGTAGGCAATCCAGGAGGCTCCTGGAGTGCATTGAGGATAGCTTCTTAAGCCAGGTAATAGACAGCCCTACCAGGGTGGATGTGATACTGGACCTGTTGGTCACCAAAGCAAGTGAGCTCATCAGTGATGTCAACATTGGAGGCAGCCTGGGCTGCAGTGATCATGCACTGGTGGAGACTGCAATACTGAGGGACACGGGTCAGGCAAAGAGTAACATCGGGACTCTGAATTTTAGGAAAGCAGACTTCCAGCTCTTCAAGGAGTTAGCCAATAGGACCCCCTGGGAAACTGCCCTCAGGGACAAGGGAGCAGAAGAGAGCTGGCAGATCTTTAAGGATGCTTTCCACTGGGCCCAAGAGCTCTCGATCTCCAGGTGTAAGAAATCGGGGAAGGAAGGCAAGAGAGCAGCATGGATGAGTTGAGAACTGCTGGTCAAACTAAAGGGCAAGAAGGAAATGCATAGGCAGTGGAAGCAGGGACCGGTATTGCGGGAAGAGTATAGGGATGCTGCCCGGTTGTGTAGGGATAGAATCAGGAAGGGCAAGGTGCAGCTGGAGTTGAACTTGGCAAGGGACACAAAGAATAATGTGAAGGGCTTCTACAGGTATGTCAGCCAGAAAAGGAAGGTCCAAGAAAGTGTAATCCCCCAATGAGCAAGACTGGCAAACTGGAGGTAACAATAGACAAGGAGAAGGCTGAGGTACTCAACAACTTTTTCGCCTCAGTCTTCCCTGGCAGCCTCTCTTCCCACACCTCTTGAGTGGATGGACTGCAAGGCAGAGACTGGGGGAGCAAAGTACCTTCCACTGTAAGAGAAGATAAAGTTTGTGACCACCTGAGGAACCTGAACATACAGAAGTCTATGGGACCTGATGAGATACATCCCAGAGTCCTGAGGGAATTGGCGGATGTAGTTGCCAAGCCGCTCTCCATGCCCNTAGGAAGATCATGTGACAGATCCTTCCAGAAGCTATGCTAAGGCACATAGAGGTGATTCAAGACAGCCAGATTGGCTTCACCAAGGGCAAGTCCTGCCTGACCAACCTTGTGGCCTTCTGTGATGGAATGACTACATCAGTGGACAAGAGCTACGAGTGTTGTCTATCTGGACTTCTGTAAGGCCTTTGACATGGTCCTCCACAACATGCTTCTCTTTAAATTGGAGAGATATGGATTTGATGGGTGGACTGTTTGGTAGATGTGGAATTGGTTGGATGGTCGCATCCAGAAGGTAGTGATCAACAGCTCGATGTCCAGATGGAGATCAGTGACAAGTGGTGTCCCTCGGGGGTCCATATTGAGACCAGTATTGTCCAATATCTTCATCAATGACATATACAGTGGGACTGAGTGCACCCTCAGCAAGTTTGCAGATGACACCAAGCTGAGTGGTGCGGTTGGCATGCCTGAGGGAGGGAATGCCATCCAGACCTGGACAAGCTTGAGAAGTGGGCCCATGTTAACTTCATGAGGTTCAACAAGGCCAAGTGCAGGTCCATCAGGGTCCCTGGTGTCAATAGGCTGGGGGAAGAAGGGATTGAGAGCCTGTCTTGGGCATATTGGTGGATGAAAAGCTGGACATGAGCTGACAGTGTGCACTCTCAGCCCAGAAAGCCAACCATATCCTGGGCTGCACCAAAATAAGCATGGCCAGAGGGTCAAGGGAGGTGATTCTGCCCCTCTACTCCACTCTTGTGAGACCCCACCTGGAGTACTGTGTCCAGCTCTGGAGTCCACAGCACAGGAGAGACTTGGACCTGTTGGAGCAGGTCCAGAGGAGGGCCACAAGAATAATCAGAGGGCTGGAGCACCTCTCCTATGAAGACAGGCTGAGAGAGTTGGGGTTGTTTAGCCTGGAGGAGAGAAGGCTCTGGGGAGACCTTATTGCATTCTTTCAGTAATTAAAGGGGGCTTATAAGAAAGATAAGGACAAAGTTTTTAGTAGGGCCTGTTGTGATAGGACAAGGGGTAATGGCTTTTAACTAAAAGAGGGTTGATTTAGACTAGATATAAGGGAGGAATTTTTTACAATGAGGGTAGTGAAACACTGGCACAGGTTGCCCAGAGAGGTGGCAGATGCGCCATCCCTGGCAACATTCAAGGTCAAGTTGGACGGGGCTCTGAGCAACCCGATCTAGTTGAAGATATTCCTGCTCATTGCAGGGCAGTTGGACTAGATGACCTTTAAAGGTTCCTTCCAACCCAAACTATTCTATGATTCTGTAATTCTATCCTTATGGGTCCCTTCCAACTCAAGATATTCTATGATTCCGTGATTTATTTACCCCAAGACTGAATATTTGTAACAATGGTGGTAAGTTCAAATGAATAAACATAACTATCCTGAGGAACTTGCAACTCATTAAATGCTAAATCAAGAGAAATGTCTGATTTATTCAGTGGGCTTCTCTTAGTCATACATTTCTGGATTTTTGTATGTGGTTGGAAGCCAAATAACCCTGTTGCAGCCATCCGAGATGTGTCTTACAATTATGAGACCGTATGAAAATCAATATTTAGTAGACTCTGTGGAGCTGAATTCATTTTTTGGTAGCTCCTGTGTAAATCTGAAATAATCCAATTATATTATATTTGTACTAGCATTATTAAAACCAAATATCAACACTTTGTTTTAGAATTCCTCGTGGTTCTACATTAGAGCACGTGGACTTCAGGGTGGTGCGTGAGCAGCTCTGGGCTGTTTCTAACTCAGTTTCACAATGGCTTCACAGAAGAATAAACGTGAATTAGCACTGTCTTGAATACAGATATTTTCTTACATCATTGCCCTGATCTTAAGTAAACGGCTAACTTTATCAGTTTTCCTATATGTAGGAACGACATATGTATGTATACTTGAGCTTTGTAAAGCCCCTTAGGATCCATAGGTTGAAAGTGGAAAAAGCTATTAGTCCACTATTTTGAAAACTTTCCAAAGTATGACACTAAAATCAAGATTGTTTTTCTCCAGAAACTGCCATTCGACAAATACAAAAGAGAGCAACTTTACAAAATTGCAAAGACAGAGGAGGGGGAAATAGAAAGCAGTTAAGATTCATTATCTTTGTGTGCCATCTTCTATGAAATACAAAGGAGAACGAGTAATACATCAAGGCAGATACTGTCCTACAGCCTTGGAAGGAGCTGTAAAACTATCAGCAGCAAGGTTCAAGATACAGCCACTACATGGCACTTCAGCAATGAGCAGAATATCGTTTTCTTTAATAAAATGCAAATGAGCTCTGAAAATTCAGGTCATGACTAAATCAAGTTGTTCCTCCTGAAGAAAAGTGAATAGCACACAACCTGTCCTTGTCTGTAATGTACATGATCTGTCCTTGTCAGTCATATCTGTATTGTGCTTATTTCAATCCCAGTTGCTGAGTTCTCAAGCTCTGCAGAGGAGCAGCCCTGTTCCTTCCATACAAACTCTCTGTTTCTCATCATTCTTTGTAGGTGTTTGATTTTCGAATCCAGGCTGTCAGTCACATTAAAGGGCATTTTAAAATCCAAAGTTGCAAAATGTATGGTGGGATTCTTACTATAAATGAGAAGTTCCATGTCCCCAAGCATCTATACAAAATGGACTGGACATTCATTTTTACTGAAGGAAGAATGCGTTAAGTTGACACATACCAGACAGCAATGATAGCCTCTGTCTGAAGACTGATTAACATGTTGACAGGAGAAAAAGTAGGATGGGCTTTGCTTGACACTGCTAAATGTTCCCCTTTCGTGACACATGGATAAGAGAGAAGGGAGGAGACAGCTCTTAAACCTTAACTCGGTGGAACAATCACTGTACAGAAGAAAAGCATCAATGATTTCTACTAAACTGTTAAGATAATTTGCTTCTCTCATTAAATTTGTAAGGAATTACGAAGACAAAGACAGGTCAGAAATCTGTACAGGGCTCAAGAAGTAACATTGCTGTAAAACCACAAGATAATGCACAGTCTGAAAATTCATTAGATATTCATAAGTGAATACTTATCAAATAGGGAGAAATTTAAAATCAGTAATTTTAGACTGAAATAAGATATATAACAATCTACATTACTGCAGAGTGTAAAAAACAAGTATTATTTTGGATGCATCAGACAATAAGGCAGATAATTGTCAGAAAATTGATAACTGTCACAGTCACTGAAAAAATCTGCCTCGAGGAAGTTGGTACCATTTCTGCCAATTTCTGTTGCTGGACCCTACTGCCATCCCAGCACAAACTTAGCTTTCTGTGGATGAACTCCCAGCAATTCCTCATGCTCCCAGCTGACAAGGTATCAGGTAAACTGCTGACCTGAAAGACGTGATACTATTTTCAACAGAGTGGTCATACTCTCCTGGAGGAGGTCTTTGCATCCTTCTCTGCTTTGTGTAAAACTGTTACAGTTTTCCACTGTATTATCACCATTTTAAAAACCCATGATCCACAGAAATTCTGCTTCTGCCATCACGAGTAATATAACTCTCAGGTCTAACATGGCAACAGTTCCCCAGGCAGAGACTTTCTGCAGAAGTTAAGAAACTCAACAACTTGTCCAAATTCAGGGAGAGTTTGAAGCCACGTCATGAGACCAAGAACAGAGATTTCACATATTTTTTCTTTGAAGTTCAAGTGTGAGACAAAGATTTGGCATCTTGGACATTTACAAGTAAACTTACAGGTGAACATATTCTTGTGAATCAAGGTACTGATTACTTATTTGTTACTGGAGTAGCTCATTACACCTTCCCAAGTAAACAAAGTTGTTATTGAACAATACTTACTCAAACTAAATAGAAAAGGCTCGGCAATTTATTTGTATGCTAGTCTCTCTGGAGATCGAATTTTGAATAGCCTCAAAATTAGCATGCTCCTATAATGGTAACTCTTTTGGAGAGTGTGATTTCTATTTATTCATTGCTTCCCCAGTATTTTAACAATCTGACTCTAAAACCTTTTTTTTTTTTTTTCCAGGAAAACAGGCTGCCTTAGAACCATTTATTTTGCTGAATCTTTTGCCGAATGCAACAGACAAATATTACACTTATAATGGGTCTTTATCAACTCCTCCCTGCTCTGAAACAGTTGAATGGATTGTGTTTAAAGATACCATTAGTATTTCTGAAAACCAGGTAATTAGTTTCATGTATTAAAACCAAACAATTGCACATAATACCAAAGAAAAGCAGTTGCCGTGTATATGGTAAAACCTCTTGGCATTCATTGCCAGTCCAACAACCTGGCTTTTCTTTTATCTAGTTTTAGCCATTAAATTAGAAAGCATATGTATTACTCGAGTGTGTTATCTTTACTCTTTTTTAGTTCAAGACTAGATTCTGAGTCATTTCTTGCCTTAGAAGCGAGTAAGAACACACTTCCTAACTCTGCAGGCTCTCTGGACTTCTAGCCCAGATAAAGAGTGCAAAACACTCTTTCCATATTCCCCCAGCTAATTGGTGATGACTGGGCAGAGCATAGCTCCAACAGCAGAGTGGTTGAGAAGAACGGGTGGAGTAACCCATTAGATATGCTGCTGGTACAGAGGAACAAAAGTTCAGTGCCACTGGGGAGAACTCAACTGGGAGGCTCTACCCAATATCTTTTCCCCAGCGTTTTTGCCTGTTAGCAGCATATGGTTAATTTGTTATGACTTATGACTTCTTTTTTATCTCGTCTCTTCTAGTTAGCTGTATTCTGTGAAGTCCTTACAATGCAGCAGTCTGGCTATGTTATGCTGATGGACTACCTGCAAAACAACTTTCGAGAGCAGCAATATAAGTTCTTTGGGCAAGTGTTTTCCTCTTACACTGGACAAGAAGAAATTCATGAAGCAGGTATTTACTGAATAGTCATTCCTCTTTTCACAGGTTGAAAGACAATTTTCAGTAAAAGATTCATCCTAGTATGAAGAAACTCATTTTAAATTGTGTGGAAAGCAGCACGCTGTATTATTACTCATAAATTTGTCACTTCAGAGAAAAAAACCTAGCAATCATAAAACATGTCAGATTAAATGGAGTGGAAAATTAAATGCTTGTCTTGACCAAACGTTCAGTGAAGATCACGTCAGTTCAAGCTTTCTTGCACTGCCCTTTTAATTTGTTTCAGGCTTAAACAAAGCTGCCCTTTCAGGGGCTGCAAGAGGATTTTGTTTTACAAAGCCATTTGGTTCTTTCTTGTGTAATGTGGATGCTTTTCCAACAGAGGCTGAAGTGAGGTCACCAAATTCATTTCACGAAGTCTGCTGAGAAAGTGATAGCTGGAGAGAATCCCAGAAGCCAGATTCTGTTCTCTGTTTTACCTAAAACCTCAGGGAAGTTTGTGAAGGTTATATGACCAAAACAGTACATTATGTAATAGGAAACAAGAACTAGCACTAAATATGAAAGTCAATGATTTCTATACTCACAAGCACAGAAGAATATATAGGAAACATCTAATTTGGGGGCATTATGTTGCTACTTGGGTGTGGATACCTGTAGGTTCTTAAACGCAATTGCACTGAACTGTGCTTAATTAGACATAGACAGGTGACTGAAGCATGTGGTGTAGGTGTTCTCCAGATTAGAAAGAAGTGTGGTTTCATTTTAATTCACCTTGGTTGGGTAGATATTTTTTTTACTACTGGAAGGATCCTGTGTATGAAACTTGCATAAGAGCTAGGGGGTGTTCATCATTCAGAACTGCCAAAGGGCTGCATCCCCTGCACAAGTACATCATGCTGTTTAGCCACAGCGCTGCACAGGATAGCTTTACTGCTTCATTTCTGTAACCAGTCAGTGACGCTTCTCTTTTGACCTCAGCTTGTCATGAACTCCTCAGATGTGTGCCCAGGATATGAGGTTTTTTGCATTGGTCTAAGCCAAGAAATATCTGTTCTGGCAGGGTTTTTTTTTTTTGTTTAGGTACTAAGTAGCACTTGAAATGTTGAAGCTTGGAGGAGTGTGGAATTGAGCCGCAGCAATCAAGCATACTATAACAATTAAATACATTTCTGTTTCCAGAAAGACTTACAATGGACATTGTTGACTTGGCCTACCTTAAAGAAAGATCATCCTTCCCCAGATCCCTCCGTTTAAAGTTCAGCAAAGGGCTACAAAGATGATTAGGGGATTGGAGCATCTGTCTTATGAGGAAAGGCTGAGGGACTTGGGTCTTTTTAGTCTGGAGAAAAGACTGAGGGGGGATCTTATCAATACTTACAAATACTTAAAGGGAGGGTGCCAGGAGGATGGGAACAGTCTTTTTTCAGTGGCGCCCAGTGACAGAACAGGAGGTAACAGGCACAAACTTGAACATAGGAAGTTCCATCTAAACATGAGGAGGTACTTCTTTACTTTGAGGGTGGCAGAGCACTGGAACAGGCTGCCCAGAGAGGTTGTGGAGTCTCCCAGTCTGGAGGCATTCCAAACCCACCTGGACGCCATCCTGTGCAACCTGCTGTAGCTGACCCTGCTTGGACTAGATGATCTCCAGAGGTCCCTTCCAACCCTGACCATTCTGTGATTCTGTGATTCTCTAATGAAGGTCTCTGGGATCTTACAGGTCACTGTAATACAGACCACCTTTTCTTATGTCCGTGTTATCAGAAGGAAATTATTTTTCTCAGTCATTTTTAAATAGGAGTCAATCTACAGTGAAGAAATGTCTTAGGCAAAGGACCTTTGAAGACAGAGATTGGGACTTCTTCTGCTACCTGCAATCCCCTTGCTTCCCAGGTGATTGCACTGCAGCCATGACCTTGGCCTTGACCCCTCAGCTCAGTCACTGCAATAGAAGGAAGCTTCTTTCAGCCATGCCATCCTAATCTAAATTTCCATAGAGACTGACAAGAAGAAAAGCTGGATAATACTGTTTAAGAGAGACCCCTGCTTCCTTCTGTCCACTCCATATGCTGACACCTGAAGGCGCTTTCCACATGCTGTCCAAAGCAGTGTGTGTGTTAAAACCGCATAGGAGGTTGCTTCCAACCAGTCCCATTTCTGCACTATATCAAAGAGAGATTCTGTGAATTTTCTATCTTATCTGTGAGTTTGGTATCCATACAGATTGGGAAAGAGTGTCCAGCCTAAAGATATTACGATCCTCTTCTGCATTGAGTTATACCATTTAAAATTAGAACATCCTTCTGCTTCATGTAATGATAAAATATGTTGTACAGACCATCCAAAATTTCTGTGTGCGTAGACTTGTATAATACCGAACAAATAGGTTTTAGTCTACCGAGTGTAAGACAAAAGTGCCCTGCACTCGCATTACTGTGGCAATGAACACATGTAGTATTTATTCCAAACTAGGTATTTAAAGTAACAAATTGTAGGTTAAAAATTCTGGTTTGGCCACAAACAAGGAGAGACAGAAAGGGATCACTAAAAGTTCAAGTCTTCCTCTATATATGCCTCAGATTTCTATTAATATTTATGTGCACTGTTTAAATGCAAAAACATAATGTACACACATATATACATATTTATGTACACACACGTGTATATATATGCACACGAATGCAATTACAGGATTTGCTTAAATTAGAACATTAGAGGAGGATTTATATTTTCACCTCCATTTTAAGAGAAGCTAAATAAAAATCCCTAGGAATCATTAAACTTAAATGTTGAGATGTAAAAACTGTAACATGAATGCCTTAGTCCCCAAGAGTAAATAGGCTTATGTATTTCATATTTAATATTGCAAAGTTCTTGTAGTCAACAGAGGAAAGAATAATCTGTGAAATCCCTTTAGATGATGAAGAGAAATGACAAGAGTGAGTCTTACTCAAGTAGCTAGCTGAAAAATTATTTTGTGTTGTGAAATCTAGAATCCCAATTTTCTCCTGTTGGATTCAGTGTAGACTCTCATTAGTCAGTAGGATTAAGTGCTTGATTTATTGCTGTTATTAATACGTGGCATTTCTTAAATAGAGCTAAGTTTCCTTAGAAGGGCCAAAAGAATCTTTCTGTTCAATGATGAACTAATTTCAGCAATATATTGTCAGAAATTTTCACACAGTGACAACCTCAACATTCTTAGTGTACGAGCGCTGCCCTGCTGAGGACATGTGAGATGCTTCTTTCCCCAGTATGCTGGGGGACGTATGCTGATACATGTAATTTTCCTCTGTGATATGTATGTATGCATATATACATGTATATATTTAAGAAGATTAAAATAGCTAAACCTTACAGCCATGCTTGAGGATTCAATTCAAAAAGCTTTTTGAAATTGTAATGCTTTATCTCCACCAATCTCAGCTGGCATGAAAATCCATTTATAATAGAAATCATTGTTTATTCCTATAAAACTGAGAACGATCATGGTAGCTGCTGGGCCCGTTACATAACTTCCCACCCGCACCGCTTTTCTAGTAGTGCCCTGTGAGTATGGGCAGAAACGCCACCCTTGTTAATCTTCCTGGATTTAGGAAAGATATAAAAAACAATGGGTTCTTACAATTCAAGACTGACAATACATATTGGTAAAAAAAAATTGTCATCATGTTTTCCCAAGAAAAATACACAGAATCACAGAATGGTAGGGGTTGGGAGGGACCTTTGGAGATCATCTAGTCCAATCCCCCTGCCAAAGCAAGTTCACATGGAGCAGGTTGGACAGAAATGCATCCAGGTGGGTTTTGAGTATCTCCAGAGAAGGAGACTTCACAGCCTTTCTGGGCAGTCTGTTCCAGTGCTCCGTCACCCTCAAAGTAAAGAAGTTTTTTCTTGTCCTGAGATGGATTTTTCTGTGTTCCAGCTTGTGCCTGTTGCCCCTTGTCCTGTTGCTGGGCACCACTGAAAAGGGTCTGGCCCCATCCTCTTGACACCCTCCCTTTAGATATTTATACGCATTTATGAGATCCCCTCTTAGTCTTCTCTTCCCCAGGCTAAACAGACACAGGTCTCTCAGCCTTTCCTCATAAGAGAGATGCTTCCCGCCTTTGATCATCTTTGTATCCCTTCACTGAACTCTCTCTAGCAGCTTCCTGTCCTTCTTGAACTGGGGAGCCCAGAACTGGACAGAGTACTCCAGATGTGGCCTCACCAGAGCAGAGTAGAGGGGGAGGATAACCTCCCTCGACCTGCTGGCCACACTCTTCTTGATGCACCTCAGGATGCCATTGGCCTTCTTGGCCACCAGGGCACATTGCTGGCTCATGGTCATCCTGTTGTCCACCAGGACTCCCAGGTCCCTTTCCACAGAGCTGCTCTCCAGGAGGTCAGCCCCTAGCCTGTACCAGTGCATGGGGTTATTCCTCCCCAGGTGCAGAACCCCACACTTGTTCTTGTTGAATTTCATAAGGTTTCTCTCTGCCCAACACACCAGCCTGTCCAGGTCTCGCTGTATGGCAGCACAGCCTTCTGGTGTGTCAGCCACTCCTCCCAGTTTTGTGTCATCAGCAAACTTGCTGAGGGTACACTCTGTCCCCTCATCCAGGTCGTTGAAGAATATCTTGAACAAGACCAGACCCAATACTGACCCCTGGGGAACACCGCTAGTTACAGGCCTCCAACTGGACTCTGCACCACTGAGCTCCACTCCACCACTGGACTCTGCACCACTGCACCACTCCACCCTCTGAGCTCTGCCATTCAGCCAGTTCTAAATCCACCCCATTGTCCACTCATCTAGCCCACTCTTCCTAAGCTCACCTGTGAGGATGTTATGGGACACTGTATCAAAAGCCTTGCTCAAGTCAAGGTAGACAACGTCCACTGCTCTCCCTCATCCACCCAGCCAGTCATGCCATCATAGAAGGCGATCAGATTGGTCAAGCATGATACAATTATGTAAAGTTCAGCAGTTATTTTAGTTAAATTCTCTTGCAGGGCCAGGGGTAAGGACTCAAGCCTTTACCATTTCATGTACCACAGGTGACATAAATTGGCTACAACTGTTCTCAGATTCTCAAGACATTTCCTCTTGTGCAGGGTACTTTATACTGGCACAACGTGCCGGGTGTCTCCCTGCCCAGGCGGCGGCAGCGGGGGCTGCGGGGCGGCCGCTGTGAGGAGAGGCCGGGGCTGCCCTGTGCCGGACACGGCCGGTTCCAGCCGGATCCAGCCCACCCACCCCAGGGCATGGCTGAGCCCCTCGGCCACCATGGCAGCACCTCAGGGAAAAGAGATTTAGGAAGGGGCAAAATCGCCACACAGGCAGAGGAGGAGGGGAAAAAATGCATGAAAAACAGCCCTGTGACACCAAGGTCAGAGAAGAAGGAGGGGGAGGAGGAGGTGCTCCAGGCGCTGGAGCAGAGATTCCCCTGCAAGCTGTGGAGAAGACCATGGTGAAGCAGGTTGTCCTGCTGCAGCCCGTGGAGAGCCCACACAGGAGCAGGCTTCTAGCAGGAGCTATGGCCTGTGGAGAGGAGCCCGTACAGGAGCAGGTTTTCTGGCAGGATCTGTAACCCTTTGGGGGCCCCACACTGTAGCAGTCTTTTCCTGAAGGACTGCACCGCATGGAAAGGACCCACGCTGGAGAAGTTTGAGAAGGACTGTGTCCCGTGGGTGGGAGGGACCCCATGCCGGTGCAGGGGAGCAGCATGAGGAGAATGAAGTGGCAGAGGCAAAGCGTTATGAACTGACCATAGCCCCTATCCCCCTATGCTGCTTTGGTGGGGAGGTGGAAGACTCAGGAGTGAAGTTGAGCCTGGGAAGAAGAGAAAGGTGGGGAGAAGGTGTTTTTAGTTTTGTTTTTGTTTGCCACTATTCTAGTCTATTTTAATTGGCGATAAATTAAATTAATTTCCTCAAGTCAAGTCTGTTTTGCCCATGACGGTGATTGGTGAGCAATCTGTGTCTTTATCTTGACCCATGAGCTTTTTCATCTCGTTTTCTTCCCCCGTCCTGCTGAGGAGGGGGGGTGAGAGAGCAGCTGGGTGGACACCTGGTGGCCAGCTGAGGTCAACCCAGCACACATATCTGCTGTGCTGCTCCACCTCCATCAGAGAGAGAGAGAGTAGACTGGGAATGTTGAAGAACTACTTTTTGCCACAGACTGTGACAGGGAACTGAAAAGCCTTGAATGTCTTAACCTAAATGAAGTGATTTCATGGCTTCCACAACTGAAAATCTGGCTTAAAAAGATAAAAATCACAAACCCAGATTCACCTAAAAGTGGAAGAAAGCAACAAATGTGGAGAAAAATTCCTGACTTACCCAGTGCTGCCTCAGAACTACACCTAGTTTTATTCCAACTGTGTCAAGCTCAGAGAACCTTAAATCCAGGCATAAATTTATAATATATATGTCTGAATAGGCCAAATTTGAGCAACTTAAAACGGTCTTTTTGTCAAAACCACAGCTCAAGTAGTTTCTGACAATGATTTGGCTAATGTACCTTGGTGCTCCCCAATGATGCAATTCAGTTTAGACTGAAAACTTCTAAGTAACGTGGGTAGCATTTTATTCCACAGAAGAATGAGCAAAGATAGGTGCATTATCATGATCTGATATGCAAAACCAGCATCTGAATACTCACCTGGGGAAAGCAGAGACCTGAATTCAAACCCAGCAGGGCCTTGAATAGGTCTCCAACTTCCTGTGAATTGGATTTTGCTGCTTCAGATTTGTTATCCAGTTGAATACCTGTGACTTTAGACTAGTAACAGATTCTAGAACTCCCTTTCTTGAAGTCTCTTTTTCCAGATTTTCAAAGTCCATATCAGAGCAGAAGTCTTTAATTAGGTAAGTTGGTATGTGATCTCCTCACTTTTCGCAGTCTCTGGAGAGGGAAAATGGGAAAAAGTGGGAGCAAAGTACCTCTGTGTTACTAAGACTGGTGGGAAAGGGAAGGAAACAGCGCAGGCAGGATGATGAAGAGGCATCAGAAGAAGGGCAAGAGACAACAGCTTGGGAAGGAAACAGTGTGAAATAATATGCAGATGACTGTAATGGAATATTGTGGATTGCTGCTGAGTTGAACAGGACCAAGCTTAAAAAGGAGGAGACCAAAAGGGGAAGATAACGCTTTTCTTGGAAAAAAAATGTAGTTGGAAGAACCATCTGGAAAAGCAAACAGAGTGATACTGAAAGAAATAATATTGGAGACGTTGATCTTCTGCCTTTAAAAGTTTTATAATATTGCTCAGTTAGTCTGAATACAATCAGAGATTTCAGAACCAAATTGACTCACAGACAAAATAGAGGAAAGGAGGAAAAAGCAGAGTAGAGAAGAGTATAGACAGGGAGAAGCTTGGTACTTAAACTATGAAAAAGCATTTGGAAAGTTATTTTAAATACCTTCGAAAAGAAATAGCTGGAGAATGTTTTGATTCATTAAAAAAAATAATCAGAGTTTAAGTCTTTTGCCTTAATGCTCAGAACTGAGAAAGAAAGCATCTTTGCTGGTCTAACGATTTCCTTTTGCCATCTGGTGGAAATGGGGTGGAATGACAAGTTTTAGGAACGGAATGGAATGTACACGACTTGAGATATTATTTTTTTTTATTAATAAAGTGTATGTCAGATACATAGCACAGTAGATTCAAAGCCTGGCAAGCTACAGAATTCAACTAAATTACACAGACCAGTACTGCCTCTACCATTAGCTCACACACACAAAGAAAAGAAAAGAAAAAAAAAACCTCGTTGCTTATTTTCCATTGACTAGCTCAGGCCAGAGCTGCTCAAAACTTCCCACCTGCGTACAGAATTGAGTTTTCAAAATATTGGGGTTTGAGTGCCCTCCTGTGTTCAAGTGGCAAATTGCAAAGTTAATGGAAATAATTTTTTTCCTTTCTTTCAAAAATGCAGTATTGTCCACCAAAAGAGTTGTAATATCATGATGTTTGCTTCTTTTAAGAGAACTCCAAAGAATCTATACTTGTTTTCTTAATTAGCTAGGTAGTTGGTTTTGCTGGCTTTTGCTAGATACTCAAAGTCTGTTTTAAAGAGAATCCGAGATTTGAAAAAGCAGTTTCCTTATTTATTTTGAATAAGGAATGATTATGTAATTACTTATGCAAAAGTCAAGCTAAAAGTTTTTTAATAAAAATATATCCATCTAATCATTTTAATACGTAAGATTTACTTAAATTCTTGAAAGATTCAAAGTAAACTTCATGTACTCTGATCAGTGGTTTTGACAAGTCTAATAGGTGAAATAAAGCAATAGAAATGAGGTAGTAAGTGAAGCAGCAGAATGATTAATGTGTCTTTTCAGTACATATGAAAGCACATATGAAAGGAAATTCAGTATACAAGAAGAGAACTTCCTAAAAGCTAGGGCAGGGGCAGATAGCATTTTGACCAAAGTGCAAAAACTCTGCAGTTTCAAAGAGATAAAAAGAGGGATTTATAACAGGAAATGTCAGGGACCCCTGGCCCTCATTCTGAGGCATCAGAACAAATCTAGTAGCTGTGCTCTCAAGTTGGGAAGTTGGGAACCAAAAATTAGTGACCGCTTTTGACAGTCATCTCCATTCTTCAGTGCTGTGTCAGAAGACACAGTCCCTGCACCAGCAGAGGGGATGATGAGAGCAAGAAAGGAGTGTGGGATCTCAGCCCAAACCCAAACCAGCCATGAATGATGCAGCTGTATATGATGTTGCGTTGGTTTTTTTGTGCATCACAACTTACTGGTCATTTTCAGTGAGCTTCAGCTAAATAATATACGTTTTCTGCTAATGTAATTTTTTCCTACAAGTTAATCTGCATTTGACCCTGTATTTTATTTTTAAGCTACACACAGGTACTTGGGCAATTTAAAAAACAAATGTCAGAGACTCAGTAAATTTCTAGCACATTGGTAATCACTACATCTATATGTCTAGAAAAGTATCGAAACGTTCAGCTTACTTGAATAAGATTAAAAGAGTGTTGTAGGGGAAAGGCCAGAAGACATGCAAGAGTAGCTGCCTGAACAGGCTTCTTCTGGAGTGCGGGTTTCAGGCTCACAAAAAAGGTGTGCATGAGCCTGGCCCAGGACTGCAAGAGCCTGATCAGGCTTCTTCAGCAGGTATCTAGATGGTGCCTTCAAATATAATAATGTGAAATCACTGCCTGCTAATCTAGTCATTTCTTAGTCTCTTCCCGTTTGCCTTTTGTCTCATCTTTAGGTACTATAAAAAGATTCAAACATCCTTGAGAGGAAATTTAGGTGTGATAGGTTTACCTTTAACCTTTAAAAACCAGTCTATTATAGCTTACAGTCTATTATAGCTGGTGAGATACTGTGCAGCTCTTCTAATGCTATACTGCTAGATCCATAAAGACAGAGAAATGGAGACTTTTTTCATCCCCAGGACATACGTATGAATATTTATGTATTGTATTTTATATTTTATTTCTTGAGAACTGGATATTAATATTTCACAAAATATGGTATAAAAAAAAAGAGGGGAAAGGGACTCAGTCCTCAAATTAACTTGCTTTTGAAAATCTAGTGTTAAAATAGTGGTTCTGTTTATAGTGCATGGCATCTCAGATATTTTAGCGGAAAGGTAAAAATGAGGCACATGAAAGACTTTTCTCAGAGATGGCTCAAGATCTCAGTAGAGTCATTTGTACCATTTAATAAATATCATGTTCTTTCCTTTTTTCTTTCTTTCAGTTTGCAGCTCAGAGCCGGAAAATGTCCAATCTGATCCAAAGAATTATACTAGTCTTCTCGTTACATGGGAAAGACCTCGAGTTGTATACGACACCACAATTGAGAGATTTGCTGTCTTTTATCAACAGTTGGATGGAGAAGACCAGACTAAGCATGAGTTTCTGACAGATGGGTATCAGGACTTGGTAACTGTAAACTCTTCAAGTTTCATACAAAGGGGTGATAGCAAAACACTCGCTGTTAATTGTTTTAGGGGATTAAACAGTAGCTGGGAGCTGATTCAGTAAAAAGCTCCTTCTTTGGCTGCAGCTCACAGAAGCTGTACTTCATTTTTTGGCTGTGAAGCCACAAAGACAGTTAAAAAAAATAAACAAAGAAGCCTCTCTTGCCCAGAAGAGGGAAGGCTTTTGGAGACTGCTGTTTTGATTTGCCTATGCTATCCCCAAAAGTTTATGACCATGTCAATCTCAGAGCTCCTTAGTCATAAAACCCTTAGTCAATTAATAGTGATCTGTACTTCATTGCTCACTGGTGTGCAAAGAATGACCTACACAAGCAACTAATAAGACTCAGTGCAATCTTACTGCTGTAAATATTAAGTTACTGATTAGAGCTTCATGGTACTTACTAATGTGATCTTTTACCCTCTTTAAAGACTCATAATTTATTATATCAGAGATAATGTTATCTAAACTAATTACCTAAGCTAGTGTTCAGCATTAAATAATTATATAGTTTGGTATCCTCCACGTAAAAATTCACAAGATTTTTTTTAAAGTTTACTTAAAAACATTTGTGACAATAAAATATAAAAAGCATACATTAGAGTCCTAGAAGAAAGGAGCTTTATGGTTCATATGAAAAATGTGCTATGAAAAAATCAACATTTCCAAATATTTGATACTTACTTGCAAGTAAATGATTTAACATGCTTTTTCTTTTAGGGGGCTATTCTAAATAATCTGCTGCCCAATACAAGTTATGTTCTTCAGATAGTTGCTGTTTGCTCTAACGGTCTATATGGAAAATACAGTGACCAAGTCATTGTTGATATGCCTTTAGAAGACCCAGGTAAGTGGTTCTTTGAGCTTAGTGATCACTTTTAGCTGAAAATCTGTATTTGAAGAAGTAGTTTGTTTGCAAACCAGTTAAAATGCACGACTATCAAAATATGCTAAAATGAAATTTCAAAATCGCTGCAGTTAACCTTAAGCATGTTCTTTGCTACTGATATTTTACATGATGTAATTCTCCATTCCTTGTAAACATTACCTATGAAAGACTGCATGTTAAATTTTTTTAACTCTAAGAATATTCTGAAAAACACCTACCTGATTTCAAATCTCACAAGTGTCTCTGTTAGCAATATAATGTAGGGAAATAAAACCATGGTTGGTATTATTTCTCTATGGTTCAAGTATCCTCCCAAAATTAATCCACACAGCCAAAGTGTTGAGTAAACAAGTAATACAAACCCAATATATGACTTATAAGTCTGTACCAATTGATTTTGAAATTTGATTTCTTATGATTACTTGGAGTTTGATTTCAAAGGACTTGCGGTGATGGAATTCCCTTGCTTCTTAATGCTGCCTCGCAAAAAATCAAAAGGCCTAACAAACAAATCTTACTGATTTCACAGCCAGATTTACTTCTTCCGCCTGCTGGTAAATATGAAATAATTTGAAACTATAGCATGAAGCTTGATCTTGTCCTTAATAATTCCTTAAATTCTGTGGAAGTTTTAGCATCAAACACAGTTCTTATCAAAGTGAGTGAGAGCTGTGCTTTCAATTAAGAACCCAGTAATTAATCGTAGGAAAAAATCAAAGACTTTCTGATCATGCAAGAAACCATTTTTTATCTAAGGGCCTGGACTCTTGTTGCATATTTACGGATTTTGTAAGTTCAGTTTTACACTTCATTAAGTCTGTTTAGTTACAGCAAAGTGCTTAGCAGTGTTGTGATGTACTTGGGAAAACAGGTCAGTTTTTCTTTTCAAGGGAACCACATTCCTTAGCAGCGAGAAAGAATATGATTCTTTAAAATCTCTACCACAGGAATTATGAACTAATAGTGGTAATAGGCTGGTAAGAGTGTGTTTTTGTCTAAAGGAGGCGATGCAGGTTCAGGTATAGTACAGAGGTATTTTCAATAAACATTTAACTTGTCTTTCAAACACAAAGTGTTAAGAATGCATTTTTGGAGTCTTGTGCTAATATCTACCAGAATTTTCCTATTTCTCTTCCGTTTTCTAAGAAGTCCACGACAAGGTTCTGACGTTCTGTCTGACATTTCACTTTTCTCTTTATCCTTTATCTACCTCTCAGATATTATATTCCTCCACTTCCTTTCCAGAATTTGCTAGGTTTGTGCTTGAAGGATTTACTCAGATGAGATTTCATCTACATAACCCCACACGGAATGACCGATAAGCAGCGTAGTGTTGTCATTATTAAACTATAGTTCAACAAATCAGTGCAGTACTGCCATCACAGCTTTAAAACCTCTGAAAACAGACATTGCAAAACAAAATCCAATGTAGGTAATATCCGTAGGATAAACCGCCCTACTACCACTGCCGTGTCCCTGCTGTAAGGATGAGTTGCGGACCTTCTTGCTGTGTGCCGTGATTCTCTTTGGAAGGAAGGGTGGATGCGGAGGCAGGGAGGGAGTCGGGAGCGCTGGGGCTGGCTAACCGCGGAGCCAGCGCTGCGCACTGCGCCTGCCCTGCAAGCAAACGCTGCTGGGGAGCAAAACCCATCAAGAGGGCGGTGGGGCGTTTGGCAGTCGGGGCATGGGATGCCGGTCACGGCATCGCCGGTGTGTTTCTGCTCAAGTCGTGCAAAGCAGCGGCTTTGCGTTCATTTCAGCAGACGGAAGGGTGAGGGCCTTGCTTTGGAACTACGTACTGGAAAACTCATTTCTCCCTCCAGTATATCAGCAGAAATTTCTCTGAGATTTGTATTCTCAGACAAGGAAATTTGGCGCAATAAATGTTACATTTAGCAGTTCTGAGTGAAGGTCTGACATTCTCGTGCCTTTTAACACAGCCACACCACTAATTTCTTTTTGTTAAAGGAATTAGAAAATACAATGCAAGGATACCTGGGAGGCATAACAATGTAAAGCTATATCTGTATAAAATAGGAACAGGTTAGCGTAACTATGAAAATGGTATTTTGGGGTTTCTGTCATTTGAACATTTAAATATGTCTCCTTAATGTTGCATTAAAGCAGATTATTTATATATGTAAGTATATTCTTATGCTGAGTTTTCTTGCTTTCAAATAAAGCATTGTAAAAAAGAGAGTTAAATTATCAGCATAACAAAACTGTATAAACACTTTCTTTTTTTTTTTTTTTTTCTTTTTCAAATTTCAGGCAGTTCCGAAAATTTGTAATAGCTTCAGGTCTACCTAAGGATTTTTCTTTAGCTTTCCAAAAACATTCAAAATTGAGAAAAATTATTTCAGGTCAAACGAAGTGTTTCAAGGACATTTTAGATTTAAAAAAAAAAATAAAATAAAAAGAGGAAGAAATTTATAAATAAAAATGAAATACCAAAATGAATATTTTGTGTGTTTCAAAAAAACTGTTTCTTTGGGCTCCTTCCTACCTGAAATGGACACAAAGTTATTAAATGTACTTTGTGTTCTTTTATTTTGACACTTCCACAGCAGTACATCTGAAAGCACTGGATGAGGAAAATTCAGGGAAAAATCTGTCCCATGTAATCAGTATGATTACTATGGGTGTACCTCGCTCTATAAAGAAGTTTTATAGATGCTGTCTCAACCCTTGATATAATTTTAAAATATGAAAAAAACTTCCATTCATTTCTAATATTAATGTTTATTTGCATACTTACTTTTACTAATTATTTACATCTGAATTAACTGTTGCAAATGTTGCAAATATTTTCGTATTTAATATTTTAATATTGCAAATATTAAACAACAGAGATATGAGAATGTAGATATCTAATGAGAAAGATTTGTTCAAAGCAACTTGCTGGTTACAACTATAACTTCCAATTGGTTTTGTGATCTGCTTTATAGATCTTGAGGCAAAAGGGGATTTCTTGGAGTTCCTGCTTGTGAATTTATGAAAGAAAAGTTATCTTCACCGTGAAGACATGAAATAAAATTGACTCACATAAAGCATAAGTTAAAACTTTCATTTTCAAGAGTTACTCTGAGTAAGCCAGTTTAATTAAGATGAAATCCACTGCAGTCACCTCTAGATCAATTAATCTTCATGTTAATAGCTAAAGTGAGGCGTGAGTCATCCAGAAGCATTAGATGGGTCCTTTTCCAGGAAGAATTCTGCCCTTGGAGTGGCCACTTTTAACGAGGGAAGTTTCAGTACACTGCGCATCACAAATCCGGTGTTCGGAAAAACTCATGACCATTGTTTTAGCCTTTTCCTTTGGAGATGCTTTGAAGAGAGAGCATTTCTCATGCCTTCTCCCCACCCTGTCTGGGTTAGCGAGGGCTCTGCAGGCTCCGGGTGATCCACAGACCAGGTTTAAACCCTCTCGTTCTCAGCAGTGCTTCATAAGAGGAAGGGCCTCTTTCAGGCCATGCTCTCTGCCTCACTTTGTGGAGCCCTCAGCAGCTCTGGTATAACATTGGGCTAATGGTCATAGTTGAGACCTCCGCTCTTTGGGTTTTTCCTAAACTCCTCAGAGTGGCAGCCTTTCCTCTTGTGATACAGTGTGCACGCACATGGGAATTGTTTCCAGTTAGTTTCCAATTAGTAAAAGTCATCGGATGCACTACACGATGTAGCTACACAACCTCCATTGAAAATGAAGGGAATCATGTACATAGTGTTTTAGTCGGCTTTGATAAAAGTCCAGCCTTTATTTACCAATTTTTCATTTGCTATTAGAATTGGATTTTTAATAACTATCTAAGTGTGTGCTTTGACTCTAGATAACATCTGTATAGCTGTGAAAGTTCTGCAGTAGTTTGTTGTGCAGTTAATACCAGTGTCACTTACATGCTTTTGCTGATACAGGAAATGAAATTTAAGAATATATCTCTCCTCTCATCTTCCTTTGTGGAGACTTCGGTTGGTGTGTGTCAAAAAACCCCATGCTGGGATATGGCTCTCAAATGCTGTCTCCTGCATTGCAGCTCATGCTGTCAGCAGTGCTTTGTGAGGGTCTAACTGTGCTATTTCTTTGTAACTTGTCTTTGTGAGTGATTTTAGTCCTAAAACGCACTAAGCATATCTTAAATGTTTCATTTAGGGAATGCTTTTTTCTAATTTTGTACTGATAAATGTAGAGATCTGAAAACTAATTTAATCAGAAGAAACAGGCTTTGCTTTTCTTCTTGCCATGCCATTTATTACATAAGACAGTAGAGACATGAAAACAGTTTATGTTGTGCACATTATTCTACAAATACAATTCAGATTGTTTTAAGAGATTTTTTTGAAGATTTGCATTGAACATAAATGCAGGGAAATACCTTTTTTGTCTTTGTTCTATCATTTCTTCATCTGTTATTAAAATGCACTGTGAAAAGACCTATTCAGAAATTTCTAACTAATAATTTAATTATTTTATTTTAAAATGTAAGCTATAGAATAATCAATATGTGGTTCTAGAAAAAATAAACAAGCTTGTTCATCAACCTACATCAATGGGTTGTTTTTTGGAGGGCGGGGGTCTTCTCCTTGGTTGGGGGATATTAGCAGATTTCTGTAATCTCCCGTCAAATGAAAAACTCAGCAACAGGATTAACAGAACTACTATAAGCGTGTGTCTCTAATGTTTTTGACAAATACATTTTCTGTGACCGACTAAATTTAAACAGGCTTTCAAAAATGTCTGAAGGTTTAGTGTTGTTAATATATAAAAATATTTATTTTTATATATAAATATTTCTTTTTATAGATATGTGTATGTTAATGCCTCTCCATGAAGACAACAGCAAGAAACTGTGGTTTTCTGCTGGTGGGATTTGAGGGCACATACCATGTAGTATATTCTAGCACAATCAACACATTTTATTTTCCTGATTAAGTCTGATTAAAGCTCAACTCAAGAATAGCGACCACAGAATGAATAGATAGCATTTCTCTATATTAAAAATATTTTGCAGAGAAGTCTAGAGTGCATAATACATGCTATGGGTCTACTGTGGAAAGACTGTCAAATAAATGTCTACAATGTTTGATTTATGTCATTGAGAAGCCAGGGAATATCATTATCTCCTCCACCCCTTCCTCCCCTCCGCTCCCCTCCCCACCCTGCCCCGGAGCCTCCTAGGCTTCCAGGAGTCAGAGGTAAGATAATTTTTCTCTCTCTTCTTAATGAAAGGTTAATTCAGTACTTGGTGATTATGAAAGAACAATTTATGAAACTTTTGTGGAGGATTGTTTAGCCAAAATTTATTTGCGTTCTATAATCTACAAATAAAACTGTTTGAGCTTGTTAGAGTGATAAATGTTATCTAGTGTATGTTGCATATAATACACATCGCAATTTGTTTTGAAAGGTAGATATGGACAGACCAAAGAGAATACAAATTAAGTCATAGATCCCCATCTGACTTCGCAGAAATGAGAAGTATAAAGATGACATCTTTATACCAGTGTATTGAGGAAGCTTCATTTGGGAATCTGTTGCGCTAGTACCTAACTCCAAGCCTGGGTACACAAATGAGGAATTTGCTGTATGAAAATTACAGAACAGATTATTTTACAGGAATATCTTCAGAGCTTTCAGATTAAATGTAGAGAAATAGTTGATTCCCAGACTTACCTTTTTTCTCCTGTATTTCTGCATTAAACTGTACTTTCTTATTGAAAATATTCTTATAAACTTGGTTCTCCCTGACCAGGATATGGTTCCTTACTGCAGATCCAACATATGCTCCAGTATCATATTAGAGCCAGGCAAAACTTCTGTGGCTGAACGTGTCCTGTCTGGATGAGCATTGCTACCCTTGAAGCTAGTCCGCAACCCAGGTTGTTAGCCACTTTTCCAAACACAATCCTATAAAACGTATTAGACTGGGTCTCAATAAAGGTATTAATTAATCAGTTGAGTCCTTGCAGAATTAATAGTTCTGTGAATTTAAAATGTTGGATGATATGGTATGTATTTTTGTTTTATAGAGGCTGACCTCATTCCTGAACTGAGTGAAACTGAAGAATATGAGGTATAGCATTCATTTATTTTTAAGAAAGTATTTCAAATACATACATTTCAACTAAATTGAATTGATATTATGTGAAAATTTACAAAACTATGTCACCAAATGAATGTATTATCTGCATTTATATATACATATATATATATGTGCATGTACAGCCTTCTCTTTCAGCTCTATTTCTCCCTCGATAACTCTAGAGATACCTCACTCTTTAGTTCTCTGAGACTGGCGATGCGTGGAGAAGTAAGGGCTACCACAGGATATGCCTAAATATTTTTGAAAACGGGACATCAAGTTACTGTCACCTCTGAGTGAAGTCTGACAAAACTGTTCATTTAGCAGAATCAAAGCTGTCAGCCAGTGTTAGGCTTTCTAGATTGTTTAAAGAGCAATCTGACTTGGGCTTGCTTATGATGATCTTGGCATGTAGTGAACTAAAGTGAGGGAGGAAGGCAGCGGCGCTGAAGAGCGAGAGTCAAGCGTGTCTGCTAGCAGTGCGCTGTCGGTTGAATTTAACAGTTATTCCAAAATTCTTGGAGGGTCATTAACTCTCACTTCTTGAACTCAAGTTAGACTTTACAGTGTAACTCTATTTTACACAATTTTGGATGTTTTTCTGATACCCTCTGCAGACTTCATATTCGGTAACTGGGTTTCTGGCGTCCCAGCAAGGAAAGAGGTGAAAGTATCACAATGAAGTTTTTTTACAGTCTCTAATACAGACTTTACAACATGGACAGTTTCTTCAGTAAGACCTACGTTTGTATCAAGTAATCCCTCAGAAATTTTGTTTTATCATTACAATCTATGACCTCAATATTCTCACTGACTGGCAAGTCCTTGTTAGTTAAATAGACAGCCTGTGCTTACCTGTCTATCTGTTTACCCTCCCTTGTATTTGTGGACACTGAGTAGCAATAATACAGTTATTTCTCTGTTGATGTAAGCTACGTATCTAGGTTATTATATTGCATCTGTCTGGACAGTAACTGAGTGCCAGTGAAAGTCAATTGATTTTTACTTGAACCATGAAAACTTAAAAGTGCAGGCATTGCCCTTCAGAAAGTAGATTTTCAGAAACAAGGGCCTGTCCAGCCCAGTCCGGGTTTGAAGACACACAGTTTAGGTGCTGCTGTCCCTACATTTTAGGTATCTAGCCCTTGGAATGAAATCCAAACCTGAGAGTCATGTCTGAGGTAGCTTATGTTGTGGGGGTGCACTAGATGTTCCTAGGACAAAAAAGGGACTGCAGCGTGAAGCACGGCTCTAGCCTACTGGTTAAAGCCCTCGCTCTGATAGGACTGGATAAAAGCTAACAACTCCTATTAGCTGAGTTACCCCAGTTAATAGTTTATTCAGCCATGCCGCATCTTGGGTGCTTTCTCTAAGACTGTTGATTTTACAGTCTTCTCTCTGCTGTGCCCTGCTCCCTTCAGGGCAGGAGAGGGAAATCTACTCAGCCTGAAAGGTAGTGGAAACCGAGGGTTTCTCAGACTGAGTGGTGTCCCAGTCTCCTGTCTTCTGGGTGTTTTCTCTCAACGTTTTGCTTTTGAATAAAAACATACGGGCGTTGCCACCACATCACCAAGCCAGATCTTCAAAAGAAAAAAGAGTTGCTACTGTATTTTGGGAGAGGCTGTGTCCTTCTGGTGTCTCATAGGGCTATGAGTGCCTATCAAATCAAATCCCTTCAGAAACTGAAGGAGCCCCTCAATGTAGTTTGCAGAGTTGTGCTTAGACAGGTGTGGTCCTGGTGCAGTTCTAGGTGGCGGCACAGCACAGAGCTGCGGGCACTGGTGTGTCCAGGGCAAAACAAAAATCCCTGCTGCATAAGTTAGATGCTTCCATATTACATTTTTTGATTTTGGGCAGGGAAAGTTGGAGAGGGGACGAAAGGATTTGCACTGAGATTTACTTGCTGTAGGTGACCCTGCTCTGGCAGGGGGTTGGACTAGATGATCTCCAGAGGTCCCTTCCAACCCTGACCATTCTGTGATTTTGTTATCCTCAAGGCCTGCCTGAATCCTGATTGTATTTAGGCATGTAACATTTTTTTTCTTTTTGTATGTGTCTTTAAAGGTCATAAACCCTAACACAGATTTTTCAGAAAGTATCATTATCCATGTTCAGCAAACAAAGGGTCATTAACAGGGACTAAGTGGTATTACTCACAACACCTGTCAAACTGTTACAGTCATGCTGACTATCCTGAAATCCTCTTTTCCAGAAAAGTCTGAAGATTCAGCAGATTTAAGGACAGGTCATAAAAATATTTTACAAATTCTTTTGCTATGACAATTGAATGAATATCAGGATGTAAGTGCAAATCTCTAAGGCATTCTGATAGCAAACCCAATTTTTGATTGATGCGTACTGCATATATGATTGCATTTTATTAGGAAAGAGGTAGCTTTTTTAATAAATACTATGAGTGGTTTTTGTCTCTCAAACAGAGTAAGAGTAACACAGTATTTAAGAAGTTGTGACACGGGATTTTTTTGTTTGAATTGCAAATAAGTTGTATTTTCAAGAGAGAAGAGAATACCTGTTCTTGCAGCTAAATATTTTGCTTTGAGAGCAACAGTCTTCTCAAGTGTTGTCATGTTTTCCTCTCTTGTTTCTATGGAGCCAGAAAAATGTATTATTGCCGTTTTGGTTTTCGGTTGTGTACAGTGTCTATAAACATCTTTAATTGTCTTCGGCTATGATATTTTTTCAAAGGATGAAGTTGATGAAAAGGAAACAGAGGTGGATGAAGAAACTGCAGTGATTCCTAGCACTGACAGTACAATAAACCAAATAAGGAGGAAAGATTACCAGGTGACTACATCCAGCTACAGTCAAGAAAAAATGGGAACAAAACCCAAAGAAGCTAAAACAAATAGATACTTAACAAGACAAGAATTGCATGGTAAGGATGATGTTTTCAAAGCAGTTTATTACCCTACTTCTCCACCTGTTAGTGAAATTTCTGAAGAAGAGGAAGATCCTTTTTTGGAATCCCAAACAATTACTGCAATTCCTCCTCAACTCATTGACTCCACCAAAGGTGTAGAAGAAGAATACATATACGTTTCTTCAGGCACTGAACCAACAAGAATAACCACCACTGGCCATAGTGATGAAGATTTCTTATTGTCTCCTTTTAAACCTCATCAGGAATCTGACTTTTGGAATTCAGTTCTTACCACTTCTTCAGCACAGCTGGTTACAGAGGAGACCTCCCAAGAAGACACCCTTCCTTCAGGAAGCCCAGATATAAGCACGCATTATGTTCTTTCCCAAGGCTCCGTTAAGTATGTTTCAGAAGATGTAGCACCCTCAAGCTCTGATGAGCCTCCAAAGCATACTTCTTCCACTGATGGAAATGTATGGTTTCGTAAAGCTGCAGATCTGACAACTCAATCTGTTGATACATCGGATAGCAGGCAATTGTCTCAGACCAGTTACACTGATGCTTATGTAGAGGGATTAAAGCCAGCTACAGTGCCCTATTCCAGCAGCCCAGTGGTTTCACGAGACACTTCAGACGCGGATTTAGAATTGCCACATTATTCTACCTTTGCTTTCTCCTCTGCTGAATTATCACCTCACTCTATCTCTTCAAGCTCTGGAGAATATGGTTCTGCTTCTGCTGCCAGTGAGGTACTCTCTCAGACAACTCAACCAGTCTATAATGGTGAGATACCTCTTCAACCTTCCTACAGTAGTGAAGTGTTTCCTCTAGTCACCCCTTTATTGTTTGACTCTCAGATGCTCGACACTACCCCTGCTACATCAGATAGTGATGTGACCTTGCATGCCACACCTGTATTTCCCAGTGTTGATGTGTCATTTGAACCCACCCTGTCTTCCTATGACGATGTACCTTTGCTTACATTTTCCTCTGCTTCCTCCAGTAGTAAAATGTTTCACCGTCTGTATACAGTTTCTCAAATGTTTCCACAAAGTGCTACTCCAGCTGTTGCAAGTGATAAGGTGTCCCTGCATGCTTCTTTGACATTGGCAGAGGGTGATACATTAATACAGCCAAGCCTTGCTCAATATGCTGATGTGGTGTCACATCAGACTACTCATGCTGCTTCAGAGACACTGATATTTGGTCATAATAGAACTCACATATTTTCTCAAGTTGAACCATCCAGCAGTGATGTAAATATGCATGTACTATCTACAGTGTCTGAACTTCCTTATGCTTTGTCTAGTAATGTGGGCTCCCTCCAAAGCTTTACTGTTTCCTATGACTCCGCAGAATTTGTGCATGATTCTGTTGACGTATTTCATCAAGATCCTTTATTTAGCAGCTATAACAATGTACTGGTGCATAAACCTTCTTCTATAATATCACAAGCTGATACTTTGCTGCAGCCTACGCGCTCTCTGTCTAGTGATATGGATTGGTCTGAAACGTACTCTGGTAGCGAGTCCCTTTTGCCTGATACAGATACTTTGACGGTACTTAACGCTTCTTCCTCTGATTCTCTAGATGAAATTACGTACGAATCATCTGGGTTTAGTGATGTTAATAAGGTGCTTCAAAAAGGTGGTGTTATATATGGAGATGAGAGAGAACTGCAAATTTCCTCTTCTTTAAGTGAAATGGCTGCCAATGCTGAAAGTAAAGTGGTACCTGAACTTTCTACATCTGTTTCTAATGATGATGTAATTAAGCAGAATACGTCTCTGCAAGAAAGCCCACTTCCTGTTTCTAGCACAAAGGGAATCCTTCCAGTCTCTCTTGCTTTTCCCACTACTAAGATATTTGATCATGATATTAGTAAACTTACAGAAAATCACCTTTCCGTTCAGCCTTTGCATGTTACACCTCCAGCCTTTGATGACACTTTGCTTAAACCTGTGCTTAGTGCAAGCTCAGATCAAGCTCTCTCTGCCCCTGCTTATAGCAAAATGTTATCCTCGACTCAGCCGTACTTTTATGAGACCTCAGCTACATTAAATAATGAAGCATTACTGCAATCCTCCTTCCAGTCTTCTGGCGATGGCACTCTGCTTAACACGGCTGTTGTGCCTAGTGATCCAATATTGGCTGAAAGCTCCAGGGTTCATAAAGATAGTTCTACATTTGACCAAATATTGCATCAAATGGCACCAGGTTCTGCTGCAACTGAAACCATGCTGCATTCTGCATCTGCACCTTCCGTTCCTGATATGTTGTCAAACACTTTTAGTAAGCCCACAGCGTCACTTCAAGGTTTATCTGTTTCTTATGCAAGTGAGGAATATGTTTCATCCAGTTTGTTTAACAGTGAAGATGTTCAGCAGGTTATGCCTTCATTGTACAGTAGCGATGTTCCACTCCAGCTGACCAGTTTAGAAAACACAAATGCCTTTCCCCCCCAAGCAGCGAATGCCGTAACAACTCCCTTCCTGACAGGTGATACATTACCACATGTATCTACTCCTGCAGACAGCCGTATCTCTTCAAGCGTTTTTGAAGGACGTGAGGCTGCCAGTGTCTCTTCAAGTTCCGCACTTGGTTTTGATCCTGTTCCTATGCCTGCAGTTGTTTCTGATTCTGACGTGTCCATTCACCACACTCTCCCCATACCAAATGTACATATTTCTGTTACGGCTGTTCCTCCCAAAAGTGAGATCCCCGTAACTTTGAGTAGGTTGCTGGTTCCTTCTAGAGAGTCCTCTGGGTTGTCTCCCAGTATCGTGTCCAGTACCGATTTGTGGCCTTCTGTAGTTGAGGATGACTACGATGAATATGACGATGGCTTCCCTGTAAGTAACTGTATCTCATGCACTTCCCATAGAGAAGCTCAGGATATGGTAGTAGAGGAACAAGATACAAAGGTAAACAATAACGAGGATCAGAGTAACCTAATTATAAGCTCACATTCTGAGAAACCTGAAGAAGAAGAGAAAATTTCGACTGCTGCATCAGACAGTTCCATAAAGCATGCCACGGACAGACATAATTATACATCCGTACCAACTTTGACAGCAAGTGTGATACCTAAGAAGCACAACGACCCGACAGTTTTGGAGAACCACATTCAAACTGCTAGTGTCCCATTGCAAAACACATCAGAATCTAAGTCTTGGGCTGTTTTTACAAGTGATGAAGAAAGCGGTTCTGGCCAAGGTACCTCAGATAGCCTTAATGATAATGAAACTTCAACAGATTTCAGTTTTCCTGACCTTAATGAGAGAGACACTGAAGGGGCAGTTGAAGCAGGTAACTCAGAATTATCTCCCGGATCATCACAGTCATCAGCCTCATCTGTTACTAGCGATCACTCGTCAGTATTCAACATCTCTGAGGCAGGTTAGTTATGGATAAGTCTAATGAATACCATGGAAAGCTGTGAGGGGATACTTTTGTGCCATAGAGAATGAGAAGGTTTATCTACGTATAATAAAAGGAGAACATATCAGTGCCAGTGGGTGTGATTAAGGAAGCATTGGGGAACAGGGGATGCATGCTGAGCTGGCTATCTTGTGAATGCTACTTCTGGCTACTTAAAACTGCACCTGAAATATTCTTCAGTAAGAAGATTCATGCTCTGCTTTTGGATAGATGTGTACTGTCAGCAGAAGTTGGGTGGTGCACAATCTATAACCAGAATTTGTTTCAATATTAATTGTTTCATTTTAGTTTCAAAGTTTTAAGAGGAACGTAAGTTCTCTGTACAAAGACAAGTGCTGCCCTTATGGAAACACACCAGAGGAAACCATGCCTCTGCCAGAGAAAACGTACCTCTGAGAGTCTGTTTTTTAACTTACAACAGCATATTCCCTCCTTGTGCTTTGTTTTGTATTTTCTAAGATGTATTGAGCAAGGAAGAAGATGCTTCAGTTTGATTCTGATTCATCTTACCTCATAAAAACATTCGTTTTCATTCTTACTGCGTATGGCACCTTCGAATTTCAGTGAGATGCAGACTTTTTTTTGTGCCAGATTTGCATATTTCCAAAATACTAGAGCCAGATTCTTCCGTACCTGTTTCTATTTAGTGCTATTTTCCTATTTAGTCCTCTTAAAGTCAGTGAGAGATCTGTGATTCCAAGGATAAGGTCAGAAGGCAAAACTGAAAACTCACGTAGATAAAAACCTGATAAATATAAAGCATTTCATTTGTGTTTAAAAAAGCATTGAGGAAAACTTGAAGTATTCAGACATATAATTTGCATTGCCTCTTGTTAGAGTATTGAAAAATCCAAGAGAACAGTCAGAAACAGTATGTATGATGTTTGGAAAAAAACTCCACCACAACCCAACAACCAAGGTTAAAGTGGTGTTTTAGAAAATAAATTGAACTTTCATTAAGTACTCACAGCATCTGTAGAGGGCAGTATCATCCAAGTGAATCCACTAAGGAATGGAATCCACAAAGCTTGTGAAATTTTCAGCACGTTCCTACAAATACACAGTTAAATCACATGAGGTCATATTACTCATGAGCAACAGAATACTAATATGAAAAGGTGGTAAATTTACACTCTGTGTAGTTGGGGTTAATAGAATGTGAAAAATAGAAAATAAAAATGAAAAGAAAATAGAACACATACTGAAATTAGGTAGAAAACATACTGAAATTAATAGGAGTCCTAACAAGGTAGGTGTTATAAAACTGAATCAATAAGTGAATTAGTTCAGTAGGTAAGTAGTTACCATGTTGTGTAAAATGCATAACATTTCTTTAAAAATCAGCAAAAAGAGCATCAGTATTTCAAAACTTATATTACTAATGTGGATGAATGTTACCATAAGAGATTTATGCTTTACATAATGGGTGTCATTTGAATTGTTACTGATAGTAATTAAAAAAGGATTATACATGACTGCAGTAGTAGTACAGCAGACTTAGCGTTTGTCTTCTAGATATTATTGAAAGACACTATACAGTATCATTTCATGTACATTATTTTTTCCAATAAATGATGCCAAATATTGTCTTTTAATAAACTGAAAATTCAGTGTGAGCATGTCTAACATGGTCTCATGTAAATCAAGGACATCTTTGTTTAATTCAATCATAAAGTAATGAAACAAAAAAACAAAACAAAAAAAAAACCAAACAAACCTCTCCACTGAGAACTCATTTATACATTACAGTGAATTCACCAGAAATAGGTTAAGTGTCTTCTTGTTGTGACCATTACAGAAAAAAATGTCATTTAAACTTTTACCAGTGTTTGTTGTTGTTGTTAATGCATATTTATGCTTGTTCTGAACTAGGGCTTTCACCATAAGACCTCTATGGCTACCTAAACCTTTCAACTTCAGTTGAAAAACTGGAAGAGAAATTAATATAAAGAATTCTGCAAAGGATGCAAGCACGTTATTAGGGAGCAAAGAAATCTACTATAGATGAGACAGCCTCTTCAGCTGCCATCATTGGAGGGATGGCCAAGTAGGCAGGAAACCCCCTGTTACAGGAGAAGCCTGCTCTTCATTCCCCATAGAAGGAATGCCAGTAGGATTTGGTCAGGCAGTTTGAAGGAACCCTGTCATCACACAGATAAGACTGGGGTTTATGCTGTGAATTAGCCCCGAGCTGGATAAGCAAGGATGAATGCTTCAAAGGGATCATATTCTGATCTCTCATTCTTACATGTAGTTTCTTTGGAAATCAATAGGAAATACTGACTTTAGCCTACTTACCAGAAACTTGGGGACAGATTTTTCAGAAGTAACTTGAGCCTGCAATCACTTTGCACACTGAGCCACAGGTTTTAAAGAGCAGTGATTTTTTTGGGTGTTTGAGTACTTTGAACCAAAACCAAGAAGATGCTTGCAAGATCAGAGCCTAAACCTTTTTGCACATAAAGCCCTGAAAGCCCCTAAGCTCAAGAAAGCGGAAGCAGAGAGCTACCTGGAAATCTCTACTGTGGGAAGCTGTTTGGTTTTTGACATCGTATTTAGGACATGTGCTTTGTTGTCTTTTTTTTTTTTTTTTTTTTTAACCCCCAGATACAACTCCATTCCCTCCTCCCTTCTGTATGTGTTTTATATTCATGTAGAATTTGGTCCCTTGAAATCTCAGTGGAGTGCAGCTGATTTCTAGACAGCAAAATTCTGCTCCCATACAGAACATTCATTGAATTAGGACTGTTCACAAAAGCAGAAAACAGTCTTAGAAAATCTAGGGGGTTAATTCTAACAAGTGCAAAAGTGTTTATTTCTGTATTTTAACTCATATAATGGTCACAGACCACAGTAAACTGCGCAGATTGAAAAGAATTAGTAATTTTGTATCTAAATCACAGTTTTAAAGTGTATGCTTTTTGAGGTATGACCAAAGTTAAAAATGCAGGATTGGTCTCATCCACTATTGTGTTCCCTTATCTTAATGAGATTATAAAATATATTGTTTTAATCTTTGTACAGATTCCTATGCCCAAATATTTCTGTCATCCAGCATTACAAGGCTGACAGAAATGTGAAATCTAGACAATATCTAAATAATAATTTCGTTGCCTGTAAAGATAGGAAATTTAATTCTGGCTCCAGGGTATTTGGGGGAGGAAGTAGTGCAATTGGTTTCAAAGGAAGTAGGATGTATCTTTAAGTCAAGTTACAGAATGGACAATGAATTAAAATACGGAAGGCTTAAGTGCAATACAGCAAGCACATAGGGACTATCGTAAGAAAATTTTCCCATTAAACTATTAGTCGGAGAAGTGATTTGCATTATATGAGTGACAGTTTAATATCAAAGTGTTCTTTACACATTCCGATATTATATATTTAGATTCCTTAACTCCGTTGGCTTTCAGCTAATAAACAGATGAAAATAAAAAGCTTTCTTCTCCTATATTTTAACATCAATCTGCTATTCTTACAAAGAGAAGTCTCCACTGCTGGAAGGCTGAGTCACATAGCTTGAACACTTTGCTTTACCCTCTATCTGCTTATTTTCTGTAAGCTGGTTTGCAAATGTATACACTTTCTGCAGTACATAGTAAAAACCAGAGGTAAGTGGTATTAAGTAGGCTCATTATAAGACACATTCACTCGTGCTGTGCATTTGTCAGAATTTAAACATGGACTGTTTCAATTTTCTCTGACTGCAGAGGCAAGTAATAGTAGCCATGAGTCTCGTATCGGTCTAGCTGAGAGTCTGGAATCAGAGAAGAAGACAGTTATACCACTTGTGGTCGTATCAGCCCTGACTTTTATCTGTCTAGTGATTCTTGTGGGTATTCTCATATACTGGAGGTAAGTTGTTTTTTCGTTGGTTTTTTGGTTGTTTTTTTTTTCAATTCTAAAGAACTCTGATTTGAAAAAATGTGATTGCCATTGAGCTGGTTTACAGGAGGGAGACTGGATCTAGTCTCTCACTGCGTCTTTGTATTGCTCCCAGTGCTGCAGTGACATAAAGCTGACAAAATAATGTGGTTTCTGTCCAAAATGCTAAACTGCAATTCTTTTTGGTTGCAGAGGGCTGAACCATTACAAATAGTTTATTTCCATTTTGAGAGATTTTAGTTGACTGGCTTGTGGTTATTAAGGCCTAGAAGCCGAGTGACTTAACAGAGTGCTGAGAAGAACAGGAGGGAGAAGAAAAATGAATAGCATAGCATGGCATGGGTTTGCTTCCTATCTTTCTAATCCTATAACAGTTAAAAAAGGTAATTGTCAATTTGGGATGAGAATCTACGGTCCTCAACAGGACCATGTGGATAAGCAATTAATATAGGACTGTAGGAGTGTGCTGTAGGTGACATTGTATGCAAGACAGAAAGGGGATAGTTTAATGATAGTATAATAGTATAAATGTTTTAAGATCAGTTACTGAGTGGCTCTTATGATGTTCTGTGATTAAAAAGTTGTTCTACTTTGTGATTCTGCCTATCTCTGAACCAAAATTTGCCCCCCAGCCTTTCAAACCATTCAGTGGGTAACTAAGGATGTGTTTCAGGTGCACACACATGCTGAGATTCCTTCATGGGCCTGTTTCTCTGTGACTTGATAAGTTGATAAGACATTAAGAAAAAAAAAAGGCTAAAGAGAAATGATAGCTATAAAAGTCATGATAACATAATCAGTGAGGGCAAAAAACTATATCTGTACTGTGAAATAAAACAGACCAGCTGGCATGGCACAGATCTCTTCCGTACAGCTGAAGTCTCTTCCCTCACAGAGGGAATAAAAACAAAGTGGCTCCATTCACATCACTTACTGGGGATGGTCTCTGCCCTGTGCTAACCCCAAACTGTGTCAAGCGTTATGTGAAATAATGCAAGTTGGCCTGAGCTAAAAGCATACCGGCAATCTGGTTAGCCACGTGATGGTATGTGGCTGTGCTCAAGCCTTTGTCTGGCTCTGTTTCGTTGATTCTAGATAAAGCCAGAGAGTATTCCTAGGGATAGATGTGCTTAAGCTTTCATAGGGCTTTCAAAATCCACGCACAACCCTAACACTTTCTTGAGTGTGCAGGTTGCCAGGGAGGAGATGCGGTAGATCAGAAGAGGGAAATAAGTTGCAACAACTTTCTGCCATGGAGATTCTTACTGTTTGGTGATCACCAGGAACCTGATCCCGTTATTGCTCGTGTAGTACTAACACATAAACTAGCAGTAAGAAGCAGGGCCTTGCTCTTCTGGGAGCTGTACAAACGAGGTGGAAGGCAGGCCCAAACATCTCACAGGTGCTTCCAGAGCTTGTTTCTTC